>JXCR01145805.1:29623-47654 GCA_002079205.1 Phalaenopsis hybrid cultivar
ATATATATATATATAATGTAATTTTAATTTTGTGAAAATGGTATCCTTTATTTTTTTTGAAAAATGATGAGACTGAATATATCTCATATATCTAATAATTTAAATAGCTAAGCAATACCATAAATGATATATCATCTCAGAGGATGAATGTATCACTTATTAGTAGGCTTAACTATCTAAACTTAAAATTTTATGGCTCTATTTTGGTCTGCAAAATTTATAGCCGACAAATTCCCCTATCTAATACACAGATTAGATAGGGTTTAAATTAATTTGGGTTCTTAAATTTCCTATAGGAGCAAGCTCTTATAGTTAATTACATCTTAGACAACCGAAGTCACCTAAAAAAACTCTCGATAATGATCAGAGGTTTCGTCTTCAAGAATTCAACGTTCAAGTTTCGATGATTGTTCATAGGGAAAGTCAAATGGGATAGGTTCAAATAGGAACAATTATTTTTGGAATTCAAAGGAACAAAAAGTAGGAGATGACGAAGATACTGAAGAGTATTCAGTGAAATCTCAAACTAATCTATGGTTTGGCTTTACATCTTTGAAAGAGAAATTATGTAATGTTTTAATTTTGCAAATTATTTAGATGCTCGGGGCTTATAATTGCATTTCATATGTAAATGGCCCGAATAAATATGAGGAATTATGTCATACCAGATGACGACCTCAGAATCCTAAAAAGTTTAGGACTTATATCGTACGATATAAAATTGTAAAAAGTCCTAAAAGATAATGTGAGGATTTACGTCGTTCCAAACAAAAAACCATGATGTCCTATAGGTTTGTTATTTAAATCTATCGAGGTTCTGCATAAGCTCATCCTTCTGTCTTTGGTAGTTGTCTTGATTGTTGCCAGAGATGAATCGTCAATCGAACATGTCGTCATCTTGTTCTGAGAAGAGGGATAAAGAAAAGAAAAACAAAATATGCCTCAAACGACCTATCCTAGGGGATTGCACAAACATACTAGAAAGGTAGTAAGTAAAGCATGAATACCGGTAAATGAATATAGTACAACAAAGAACAGACAAAGAGACTATGCTGTAAAATGTGGTAAGAAAATGCATGGGATATGTAGCGAAATACAATATAGTACAAAATGAAAAGAAATATGCAGAAAATAAAGTACGAAAATTAAATAAATAAAAGAGTACCTGATCAAATTCTGCTAAAGCTTCAAAATAGATTGCAATTGTATGATATAAATAGGTTAGGTAAACATTTGCAAGTTATAAAAGAAAAGTTAAATGATGAGCATATGAAAGTCTCAAGATGGAATATTTGATCTTAATTTGAGGATAAGCTCAAACTAGACCCCTTTTCTCTTTATATCGATCCCACAGGCAACTGATACATCGAGGTAAACCTATCAACATCAACTAGAAGCCACCAACGAATCACCCCTATAATCAGACAGTCTTAGACCCTATCGTTTAGTGAATATGCGAACGGAGTAGTATCTAAACTCCTCAAATTATGGTGTACTTATACGTGAAATGTAATATCTGAACTCATCAAAATGTAGTGTATGTGTATGTGAAATGTAGTATCTGAACTCATCAAAGTGTAGTGTATGAACTGCATAGTGTATGTGAGTGTAGTATCTATTTCTCGTGCAAGTGTAATATCTGTGTGTTCTTTCCTAAGTGTGGTATCTGTGCAAAGATTTGTAGTATCTGTTCTTTTCTAAATACCAATTCCTAGGCACTTTGAAAGGGGTTAGAGTCGTTGACTATTTAGGGGTGAAAGGGCATCGCACTAATTGAATATTGATTTTATATTTCAGCTATAAACTAAGCTGTCAAATGGTTCTTTGCATCATCGCCTATTACCCCTCATCTCGAAGTGATAGGCCACGTCAATATTTCATATGCTCATCCAACAGGATTTTGTATATTCCATATCAAGAGAAATGAGTGAAGTATTTATTTAAGTATCTCTATAACATCCACATTCTACCTTTAGGTTCGAACCTTGAATTTGTACATATGATCATTACATGCTCTATCAACTTTTCCAGGAGATATACGTTGTTGCCAAGTTCAAACTTACGAAATTTATCTAAACAGGAAGCCAATTCCAACAAGAGATTAAAATCAGCTCCAAACATATATTCCAAAACATAAAAAAAATTTCAACAGGTATTCAAATAAGGAGCAGAAAAGAGGACCACAACCAAGCCTCCAAATATATTTTCCATGCCATAAAAACTGATTTCCAGCAATACTTAAACGAGGGGCAGCCCAAATATATTTTTCAAACCATAAAGATTGATTTCCAGCATATATTTAAATAAAGGGAAGCAAAGAGAGCAAAACCGAGCCCCACATATATTTTTCAAACCAGAAAAATGGTTTCCAACAAGTATTTAAACAAAGAGAAGCAAAGAAATCACAAATCGAGCCCCACATATATTTTTCAAACCAAAAAAATGGTTTGCAACAGGTATTTAAACAAAGGGAAGCAAAGAAAGCAAAAACCGAATTCCAAATGTATTTCCAAATCATTAAAATGTTCCCAATGTCGGAGTTCAAATAAAGAGAATTACAGGAAATTGAATCTCCACATGGGAATTAAATCAAATACAGCAAATGACAAAAAAGAATAGGCCATTACCAAGCTAAAACCGAGTCCAGCAAATGGACAAATTCTAAGCCATCACCAAGCAAAACCAAGCCACGAAGGGGGACCAAACCGAGTCATCAAGAAACAAACCCGAGCCCAATAAAAGGGCATAAAATTGAGCCATTACTCGAGATACTAAAGTAGCCATCCAAAACGTCGACTAACTCCAATATATAATATGAGCAATGATAACAATTTTGAGATATTAGAGCAGTTTTCAAAATAAAAAATGATTTCCAATATGTATTCGAATAAGGCAACAAGTGGAGCAAAATAACCTCAGCCTCAAGCTGCTATTCTAAACCAAAAATAAACTCCAAATATGCACTCGAATAGGGGTATCAAGAAGCATAGAAACATGCCCCAAACATGTGTAAAAGGATCTCCAATATATGTTCAAACAAGGGAGCAGTAAAGAGAGTCGAAAACAAATCCCAAATATATTTTCAAACCGTAAAAATGAATGCCAGCAAGTATTCAAACAAAGGACATCAAGGAGAACCAAAATTGAGCCTCAAATGTATTTTCAAACTATAAAAATTGACCTCCAGCAGGCATTTAAACAAGGCAAAACAAAAAAAGAAAAATAAAAAAAATCGAGCTCCAACAGAGGGAAAGAAATAGACCCATACTCCCAATCAAAAGGTAGAAAAGAGAATCAATTCTAGTAAAGAGCAGGGATGGAAACCGAACCTCAACAAAGAGTAGGAATTAGAACAAAATTCCAACAAGGAGCAGGAATTGAAATCAAACCCAATACAGAGTCCAGGAACCGAAACCGAACCCCAAATAATTGTTCAAAGTCTGTATATAGATCTCAAAAAATGTTTCAAATGGAGAGGCTAGGGATACAAAATCAGTCCAAAAAAATATCGTTCAAAATCTGCATATAAACCTTCCACAAATATTTCAAATAGGGCAGCTAAAGGCACAAAAACATGGCTCTTAAATGAATTTCAAAGCCAAAATATCCTTTCCCAACTTATTTTTGAAAGAAAGGCAGCAAAGGAAGCTAAGAACTATATCCCAAATCTTCCTCAAGAACTCAAAAAGAGAGCTTCCACATATTTCCAATTAAAGCAGCAAAGAAAAAAAATAATCAGCCCCAAGTCTTCCTCAAGAAAATCGAAGAGAGAGAGCTTCAACATGTTTCCAATTAAAGCAACAAAGAAACAAAATAATCAGCCCCCTCAAGAAAATCGAAGAGAGAGAGCTTCAACATGTTTCCAATTAAAGCAGAGAAGGAACAAAATAATCAGCCCCAAATGTTCTTCAAGAAAATCGAAAAGAGAGCTTCAACATATACACTTGAGTAGGGCGGCAAAGAGATCAAAAACCTGAGCCCCAAATAAATTCTCAATAGCTTGAAAACATAATTTCCAATACGTTTGTTAGTTAAGGCAGCAAAGGGAACTTGAAATCAGCCCCAAATAAGTTCTCAAGAATCGAATATAAACTTCTATATATTTTGAATGAGGGTAGCAAAAGATCATGGAAAACCAGCCCTCAAATCTAGTTTAAAAAAATTAAAAGAACATAATCCCTAAGCATATTTGAATTAAAGCAGCATAAGAACATCAAAAGTAACTCTAAACATTTCCATCACGATAGAAAGCTTCTCCAAAATATATTCTAATGAGTTAATAGAAGTAATAGAATCGCAACATCAAGCCATCAAAAGTAGATTTAAAACATCCATATCTTAAAACCAATAACCTCTAACCTGAATTTCTTGCTAGCTTAAGAAAGGAAAGGGTGGAGAAGAAATTGCAACTAAGAAAGCTTCCAAACAAAAAAAATTGCAGCACTATATCTCTTCCAAACTTCCAAGAAAAAAATTGCCCCAATCTTCCCCTCTCATGGGGTATTTATAGGTAGAGATGAGAGAATGGCTCACCGGCGGTGAGCATCGGGACGGTGAGGAGAATCACCCACGAAGAGTAAGTAACCCAACAAAATTCGAAATAGGAAGGTTACCAGACTCGTTTAGGCGGGAAAATCCGTTACAACGGGCTACTAGTGAGGCTACCGGCAACGAGAATTCGACAAGGGAAGGGATGACCGACAGACTGGCAAGGAGACTTCACAGTTCGGCTAGGGCAAAGAATAGGGGTGTGAGGGAGACTTTAGATTTAGGATTAAAAAAAAAGCTTTTTTTTAAAGAAGATTTTTATTATTTTGCTTTTTTTGAAAGAAAATATCAGTTGTGCTCAATTCATTTGTGCACGACGCCCAACAAAATGGGTGTCCTCCCTAGCTAAAATTGACAACCTGGACGTGACAGCGCAGTCCGTTTCGTCATCTTGAATCATCCGGACAAATTCGTCGTCGATTGCGTCAAATTAACTTCAATTCGCGCGTGGCACAATAAATGAAAATATTTTGACCCGATCGGAGTCGTTTAACGAGTATATCATTGACCGGTCCTCACATAAGCAACGACCAAAGTCAAACACATCACTCGCAGTGACAAGTCAAACATCACAAGCGCCACGATGTCCACCTACGTCTTTCAAATTTCTATAGGAGCTCAATTTGAGCTTTAATATGTCGGCATTTTGATTGACTCAATCAAATGTTAAGGATCTAAAACTGTCCATATGAAACAGTAAGGAGTGAAGAAATGGCTTGAATTTCTGAAGGGGGGTGAGTCACAGTTTAGTCCTCTAAGAGAGTCAAAATCGGGAGATCTTAAGGCTAGATCCTAGGATATCTAGAGAAGGGAAAATAAGACCTCAAAATGAGGTCAACATCGTCTAACTCCTCTTCATTTAGATTATAGTTGGAATGAAAACAAAAAGTTCTTAGGGGAAAATGATGAAACTGATTTATTACCTCAAATGAGAAAGGCACTGGCTTTCCCATAACCATGACTCCTTCAGCCTCGGGGAGATTTGCATTGAACTCTCGAACAACATAAATAATTGCCACATCAGAAAAACAACAAAACCGCTCCTACTGGAGGCGAACAATCATATCCTCTACAGCTCCTCCCGGACTCTTGAAACAACGCTCAGGGATCAACTTTCTCAATTGCAGTGCATCACTGTATCGATCCTGAGCTCTAGCACTAACAAACTTGCTTGAATCAAATTGGGTCTCTCCCTTCCTCCTCTTCATCCTTGGTGCCATTTCAAAAAAAAAATTATATTAAATTCACAATAAATTTCAAATTCAACTCTAACTCATTGAACTTAATTTTTAAAAGCTTAAAATACCAAATTTATGTATTTTCTATAGATTTTTCTCAAATTTTCACCATGAATAGTGATTTTTGGCTAGATCCATAATGTGCTCAAAATACATGTGAAAAAAAAATTTTACATAGAAGTGAAGCTCTTACCACAAGAAGATCAAATCTAACAAATTTTGCTTCAAACCACCAATAAATCTTCAAATTAGGGGATGCCCTAATCTCCAAATCGTGACATCTAGAGGAAGGGGACGACATCGAGCGAGAAAATGGTGTTTTTTGGACCGATTTGCCACTTAAAACTGTTCGCGAACCGGTTTTCATGAACATACACTTAAGCCCGAATGGCTCGACGCTTAGGCGCCCATCTCTCGGTTTAGGCAGCAGTTAAGCGCAAGGTCTTGACGCTTAGGCGCTAGTGCAAAATTTTGATTTTTTCAATTTTATGTAAAATGCACTTCTAGCCTAAGTCAACCAACCCTATAAGGCCTCAAAATTCTCTAATAACCATATTCTTCTCTTTCAAGTCACCTCTTTCTCAAGATTCACCAATCTTAACTAATTCGATTCAACGCAAAAAAGCACAAAATTTCACACAAATAAACACTTATATTCATTCACGAACAATTACAAATATTTTTTATACAAAGATTCTCAATTAAAAGAGTCTCCGATGAGAAAATTCCTAACACAAACACTAGACAGTATTAACATTAAATACATATTAAACACATTTAACATTAGAAAACAAAAACTAAACACACAAACACTAAACCATGAAATTAATTCGTTCTCCATTTGGTGGAATGAATCCTGTCCTATCATTAGTTTCTCCTTTAGCATTTGGAATGTAAATATGATAAATTGGACGGTGGTTAATAACTCTAGTTGAATCTTCTTCAATCCATTTGTTCTTCAAATACATAACCTTGTTCACTTCTTCTATAAAATTGGTACGGATAAACTGCATCTTAAGTTGCCATCCCATATGATCCATATGTGCATTAATTTCTATCACTTTCTCTTTAATTGAAGCCACGTCAGCCTCAATTTTGGTGATTTTCTCCGCTATCCCTTCTATACTAACAGTGAGAAAACCATTGTATAACTCTTGCGCACTCTGACTAATGAATTTCTTCCTCATTGCTTTCTCCTCCTTTAAATCACTTTCACATGAAGACATCTTTCAAAAATCTCTCTTCTCACTTAGAATCTAGGTTTAAAATTGAATTGTGGGATAAATCCTCACATAACCCTTCTATTTATATGCTCTAAACTCCCCTATAACTCCTAGGCACATCTTAAAATTGCTATCCTACATTAAAGCAAACCAAATCACGGTTAAAACTTCTAGAAACTGAAATTCACACATGTTTTTAATTGCCACGCTTAAGCGCCATTGCTCAATTTAGCACATGTCTACTTAATGTCCTAATACTCATTCTAACATGTCTAATTCATCCTTTAAGGTCGTTGAATGATCACTAAATCATTATATATTTAATATACTACCAATTTTTTTTAAATCAAACACAACTACATAACATTCAAAACAAACACCCAGATAACTATGGGTTCTCTCACAGAGCGCTCAGTTTAACGCTGTCAGCCCGACGTAACCAGTGCTTATTCGGGTTGACCCAACATCATAAGTTCGTTTAATTTAAGTTGATCACCTAAAAAGTAGGGTTTCATCCCGTGACCATTCACTTTGAATATTTTATTAGTTTTAGGATATTTGACCATAGTTCCATAGGGATAAACTTTCATCACAACAAATGGGCCCATCCACCTGGACTTAAGTTTTCCTATAAATAATCTTAACCTTGCATTATAAAGCAAAACTTGTTTCCCTGACTAAAAATTTTTAGTAAGAATCTCCCGATCATGCCACATTTTTATCTTTTATTTGTATATTTTAGCACTTTCATAAGACTCATTCCTTATCTCTTCAAGCTTATTTAATTACAATAGTATTTTCTCACGAGCATCCTTTAAATTGTAATTAATTTTCTTAAAAACCCAATATGATTTATGCTCAAGTTCAACTGGTAAGCGACAAGCTGTCCCAAATATCAGCATGTATGGGAACATTCCTATAGGAATTTTGTACGCAGTCCTATAAGCCCACAAAGCATAGTCAAGTTTGACTGACCAATACATTTTGGTTGGATTCATAGATTTTTCCAATATTTTTTTTAATTTCATGATTGGATAATTCCACAGAACCACTTGTCTGAGGATGATAAACAGTAACAATTATATGATTAATATTATATTTCTTTAACAACTTCTCCATTATTAAATTTTTGAAATGACTTCCCCCGTCAGTTATGATAACTCTCGGCATCCCAAATCTATAAAATATATTCATTCTTAAAAACTTTGCAACACTTTGAGCATTACATTGAGGTAAAGCAGCAACTTCTATTCATTTGGATACATAGTCCACTGCTATCAATATATATAAACTTTTGAAAGATTGTTTAAATTGTCCCATGAAATCTAATCCCCAAACATTAAATATCTCAACTTTTAACACGTAATTGAGGGGCATCTCATTCTTCCTAGAAATATTGCCTACTCGTTGACATCGATCACAAGTTTTGATATAAGTGTTAACATCTCTAAAGATTCTAGGCCAACAAAATTCAGATTGTAAAATTTTTGTAATTGTTTTATCAACACCAAAATGTCCCCTAAATTCAGAATTATGAAAATTTTGGAGAATTTCATAAGTTTCTTCTAAAGGCACACATCTTCGAATAATAAAATCATTTCCTTTTTTATATAAAAATAGGTCATCACAAAAATAAGTCTTAGCTTCAGATATAAATTCTTTTTCTATTGGTATGTCATTCCACAGAGTATAATATCACTAACAATGAAATTCACAATGTCGGCATACCATAGAACACATCACTTATTAACATTGAATAATTCTTCATATGAAAAATGTGCATTAATATCTTTTTTTTCCAAAACAGAGTGGTTTTTTCTAATTCAAGCCTAGACAGATGATCAATAATTTGATTCTGTTATCAAGTCTTTAATGAAAAAAAAGTATGCACAATACATTTGGTTCCAATTAAGTATGATCTAAATTTATCAAAAGCATACACTATTGCTACTAACTCTTTCTCAGCTGTGGTATAATTAATTTGAGCTTCATTAAGAGTTCTACAAGCATAGTAGATAACTTTGAAAATCTTATCATGCTTTTGTCCTAAAATAACTCCCACATTAATTCAAAAGGTTCTTCCCAATCTGGTGAAACAATAATTGGTGCAGTGACTAATTTTTCTTTTAATAATTCAAAAGCTTTTAGACACTCTTTATCAAAATTAAAAAGTACATTTTTTTCAAGCAAATGGCATATGGGCTTAACGATTTTTGAAAATTTTTTTATATACTGCGTGTAGAATCTAGCATATCCTAAAAAACTTCTAATTTCCTTCTCACTTGTTGGGTAAGGTAAATTAACGATCACTTAAATTTTTGCAGGGTCTATTTCCATATCATTTTTTGAAATTTGATGTCTCAAAATAATTCCTCCTACCACCATAAATTGACATTTTCCCAATTAAGTACCAAATTTGTTTCTTCACAGCGCTTAAGAACTTTTGATAAATGTTCTAAACATGATTCAAATGAATTTCCAAACACTAAAAAATCATCCATAAAAAACTTCAATCCCTTTTCAATAAAAACAAGCAAAATAGCCATCATACATATTTGAAATGAAGCAGGTGCATTACATAAACCAAATGACATTCTTTTAAAAGAAAATGTACCATAAGGACTAGTAAAATTTGTTTTTCTCTTGATCATCAAGAAATTTTTGTATCTGGTGATAACCAGTACATCCATCAAGAAAACAAAAGTATTTATGTCCAGCCAGTCTATCCAATATTTGATCTAGAAATGATCTTTCCTAGTAACGAGATTTAATTTTCTATAATCAATGCATATTTATCATCATGTGACTTGTTTTGTTGGTATTAACTTATTATGTTCATTCAAAGTCACAGTCACTCTTACTTTCTTAGGAACGCAATAAATCAGACTAACCTATGCACTATCTGAAATAGGGTAAATAAATCTAACATCTAACTACTTTTAAAATTTCTTTCTTAACAACTTCTTTCATAATCCATATGAGTTATATGCATACAAATTGAACGACCGATTCATTTTTATATCAGCAATTGTCCATCTAAAGGCTTTCTCATAAGTCTTCAAAAATTTCATTAAACTTTCTTCTTCTTCCATCATTAAATTTGAGGAAATTAAAACTGGTAAAGTAGAGGAATCACCTAAAAGGACATACTTCAAATGTTCAAGAAGTAATTTCAACTCAAGTTTAGGAGATTTTTAATTTAATGGACAAAAAGATTTATCTGTTTCAATCGTGTCCAAAACTTCAAAACTTTCTCAAACATAATTTGAATCTTCCTTATAAAAGTCTTCAAATTGATCTAATTCCTCTTTTTACTCGTGTTCCAACTCTTTCATTTCAGATTTCTCTTCATAAGTTGCTTTGAAATGGAATTTACTTGGATATCTTATCACATCCATTCTATAACATTCATCATTTTTACCTTTTGTAGGGTATTTCATTGATTTGAAAATATTAAATGTGATTGTTTGATCATTGACGCGTATAGTTAATTCTCCTTTCTTCACATCTATCATTGCTCTTCCCGTTGCTAGGAAAGGTCTCTCCAAAATGATAGGTATCTGTTTATCTTCCTCCATATCCAGCACAATGAAATCAACAAGAAAGCTAAATTGATTTACTTTCATTGATACATTTTCTATAACTCCTTTAAGATAGGTTATTGAATGATATGTTAACTGCAGAGTTATAGTAATAAGGATATTTCTCCTAATTCAAATCTTTTAAATATTGATAATGACATAAGGTTGATGCTTGAACCTAAATCACATAAAGCTTTCCCATAAAATATGTCTCTTATTGCACATGAAATTTTGAAGCTACCAGGATCTCTAAGCTTTTTAGGAAGCTTTTTCTGAATTATAACACTGCACTCCTCACTAAATGCAATAGCCTCATTATCTTCAAACTTTCTTTTCCTATTGAGAATATCATTCATAAATTTCACATAGCTTGACATTTGTTCTAAGACATTAACAAATGAAATATTAATTGTAAGCTTTTTAAAAATTTCCATAAATTTTGAAAATTTTTTATCCAACTTTTGTTGTCGGAACCTCTGAGGAAATGGAGGTGGTGATTTTTCCAAGTCAACCTTAAGCGGAGAAATATGACTCTAAACCTTTCTAAGCGTCTTCTTTTGGTTCTTCAATTTCCTCTCTCTTTACTTCAGTTTCTTTTTGAACTCTACCTTCCAATTCTCTTTCGCTTTTACATTGAATAGCTTTTACTTGCTCTTCATTATGGTATTTCGTGTTTATTTTAATATTCCTAGGAAGTGTTCCTTGGGATATATTACTTAATTAATTTTCTATTTGTCCAAGTTGATTCTCAATATTTCTAATTTTAGCTCATTGACTTTGTAACTAATTTCTCATTTGTAACACCACTTCTTCTATAGACAACTTTTTCTCACTAAATTATGGATTACTATTAAAACTTGGAGGATAAGTAGATCTATAATTACCATTCCCTTGGTTGTTCCAGTTTTTCAATGTGTTTACTTGATTGTTTCCCCATTGTTGATTATTGACCTAAGGAAAATATGTTGAGATTTGTGTACCTATTTTATACAGCTTTTGATGATAATGCACTTTAAAGAAAGGTATTTTTGATGTTTTGTTGTAGAAATGATGAATTAGGGTCAATGGAGCAAAAATATGCAAAAAAGAGCAAATTTGGAGCGAAAAGGACCAAAATGTGGCGATTTGAACTAGGCCACCGACGGCGCCCTCGACCACGCCGACGACGAGTTTTTCCCAATGCTACAGGACAAAATTCTCCAGTAGTCCGCTGACGGCGCCCTTAAGGCCACCAACGGCGAGCTCGGCGGTTATGCCCACTCAAGCTTTGGATAAGGCCAAATTTTGAAGGGATGCTTAGGCAACTCTTGGGGAAAGCTCATCCACAACTTTAAAAGACTATTTTGGCCAAAAATTGAGAGAGGGAGAGAGGTCCTGGATGTTCGAAAGGTTCCAATTGTGTGTAACAATTGTGAGGAATTCATCAAGAGATTGTAAGAGTGGAGGGAAAGTGAGAGATTTCTTCCTCCTTGCTGCTTTGAAGAGGAAATGTGTGTTGTAAGGAAAGGAAGAGATTCAGAGGAACTTCGAGGAGTTTTCTTGGAGAGAAATAGATTGTAAGAGTGGAGGGAAAGTGAGAGATTTCTTTCCGTAGAGTGTAACAATTGTGAGGAATTCTTCAAGAGATTGTAAGAGTGGAGGGAAAGTGAGAGATTTCTTCCTCCTTCCACTTCGAAGAAGAATTCTGTGTGCTGTAAAGAAAGAAAGAGATTCAGAGGAACTTCGAGGAGCAATATTATGAGGAATTCTTCGAGAAATTGTAAGAGTGGAGGGAAAGTGAGAGATTTCTTCCTCCTTGCTCGTTTCGAAGGGAATTGCTTGTGTTGTAAAGAAAGGAAGAGATTCAGAGGAACTTCAAGGAGTGTTCTTGGGGAGAAATTAGAATTTTGTGTGTTGTAAAGAAAGAAAGAGATTCAGAGGAACTTCGAGGAGTTTGCTTGTGGAGGAATAAATTCTGTGTGCTGTAAAGAAAGGAAGAGATTCAGAGGAACTTCGAGGAGAGTTCTTGGGGAGAAAGAGATTGTAAGAGTGGAGGGAAAGTGAGAGATTTCTTCCTCCTTGCTGCTTTGAAGAGGAAATGTGTGTTGTAAGGAAAGGAAGAGATTCAGAGGAACTTCGAGGAGTTTTCTTGGAGAGAAATCGTGC
Source organism: Phalaenopsis hybrid cultivar (assembly GCA_002079205.1). NCBI lineage: Eukaryota > Viridiplantae > Streptophyta > Magnoliopsida > Asparagales > Orchidaceae > Phalaenopsis > Phalaenopsis hybrid cultivar. Next base: position 42,359 of record JXCR01145805.1, read on the forward strand.
GATGTAAAGAAATGAAGAGATTCAGAGGAACTTCAAGGAGTGTTCTTGGGGAGAAATTTAGAATGTGCTGTAAAGAAAGGAAGAGATTTAGAGGAACTTCAAGGAGTTTGCTTGGGGAGAAATTAGAGATACTGTAAAGAAAGAAAGAGATTTAGAGGAACTTCGAGGAGTGTTCTTGGGGAGAACTTAGAGATTTGTAAAGAAATGAAGAGATTCAGAGGAACTTCAAGGAGTGTTCTGAAGAAGAATTCTGTGTGTTGTAAAGAAAGGAAGAGATTCAGAGGAACTTCGAGGAGTTTTCTGGGAGAAATTAGAGATAAGTTTATTTATTATTGTAGTTTCTATGACTTTGATTTTATATAGGTGAAATTAGAGATAAGTTATTTACTTGTTGTAGTTTGTATGACTTTGATTTTATATATGAAGTCCGCTTCGAAGAAGAATTCTTGCTGCTTCGAAGAGAAATTCTGTGTGCTGTAAAGAAAGGAAGAGATTCAGAGGAACTTCAAGGAGTTTTCTTGGGGAAAGTTAGAGATAAGTGTTATTTACTTGTTGTAGTTTGTATGACTTTACTTTTATATATAAATTTTTGTGTGCTATAAAGAAAAAAAGAGATTAAGAGGAACTTTGAGGAGTGTTCTTGGGGAGAAATTAGAGAAAAGTTATTTACTTGTTATAGTTTGTATGGCTTTGATTTTATATATGAATTTCAAGTTGTGACTGTAAAGAAAGGAAGAGATTCAGAGGAACTTCAAGGAGTGTTCTTGGGGAGAAATTTAGAGGGTATTTATTTATTGAAGTTTGTATGACTTTGCTTTTATATATAAGTTCTAAGTTTTGTCGTATCTATTTACTTGTTGTAGTTTATATGACTTTAATTTTATATATGAATTTCGAGTTTTGTTGTGTTTTCCCCATGAGATTTGAGTAGTTTTCTCTGTCTTTCTCCTTGTCTTTTGAAGTGGTGATTTGAATTGATGAAGCCATAAAAATGTTTAAGAAATTGTGATGGCATTTTCACTTCGATCTTAATTTACTTTCAATCTGGCCAGATGATTTGTTAAAATATGTTGAGTTTTACAAGTGAAGATTACATCCAAGATTTAGGGAGGTCAAAGCCCTTGGAAGTTGGGTGCAAATAAATAGGGAAATAATATTATCGGGCATAGAATTGGAGATTTTAGAGTGACAGAATAAAATCCCCAATTTGGTCCTATCGTTTGGGTGCTGAAGTGTAGATGTTAGCCCTCAGGTGAGGGGAACGTGGGAGTTCCGAAGTGAGAGCTGGTATCCTCACAACCTAGTCGCAGATTCAGTAAACAAGCGTAGGATTAGTCAATGTTCTTTATGTCTAGACCAAGTGGTAAAGAATATGTATGCTCCTATTTGACACAATGAAATTTGAACTAATTCACTTTATCCATTCGCTGTAATTTCTTGACAAGGAGAATGATGCTTTCTTATATATTAAATATCACAATTAAACCCTCATTAGTAATAGTTATTAAAATTACATATTTATTTCAATTGCTTATTAGTGACAGACAAGCAAATTGAGTTTCGTTGTTGTGATTAAAGTATTGCTTTTATAAAATCTTAGTTTGCAGTTCTAAACCACTCCCTGTGGGATCGATATATAGGACTCCATTAGAACCCTATATTACTTGAGCGATATGCATACTTGCGTTGATAAGTGTGACTTTACAATTATTGAATATTTATTACGTCCATATTTATCTTTTTTTAAGCATATATAAAGTCGCCGGTCAAGTTTTTGGCGCCGTTGCCGGGGAGTGAGTGAGAACCATATATAAAGTTGCTGGTCAATTATTACCAGTCGAAGTATTATTTTAGTTAAAGTTGGGATGGTTCTTCCAATCTGAGTTATAATAGTTTGAATATGGGTTATTTTGCTTGTTGTTTATGCCATTCAAGGTTTCTAGTGATGCTTGAGAATCTACTATTTAGCCTAATGAATTCTGTTCAATCGTTGCAATTGGTTGAGAAAAAATCATTCCAAATTGGTCTAACTTTCTTGAGATTGGAGCAACTCGATTTGCTAACATGGCAAAAGCATCAGCTTCATGATTATTGGCTACTTTCTTAAGATTTCCCTTTCAGAAGCCCATTGAAAATTATATGTAGCCATCTCTTCAATTAAAACATAAGCATCATTAAATTGTTTTGACATCAATGAACCACCAGCAACGACATCGATAATAGATCTAAGAGAACCAACTAATCCATTGTAAAAGGTTTGAATTATTAACCAATCTGGTATAGCATAGTGTGGACACTTTTGCAGTAGTTCTTTAAATTTTTCTCATGCTTCATAAATAGATTCTCCTTCAAACTGGTAAAAAGATATAATATGATTTCTAAGCTTCACAGTCTTTGATTGTGGAAAATATTTGGCAAGGAATTTTTGCGCTAAATCACCCCAAGTTCTGATAGATCCAGGTGATAACGAATGTAACCATATCTTAGCCTTATCCTTTAGTGAGAAAGGAAAAAATCTAAGTCTTATAGCATCATCTGATACACCATCATATTTAAATGTAGCACACAATTCAAGAAAATTAGCAAGATATAAATTTGGATCTTTAGTTGGTGCTCCTCCAAACTGATTATTTGATACCATTTGGATAATAGCGGGTTTAAACTTAAATGAATTAGCCACTATAATGGGTTTTTGAATACTACGATTGGTTTTTGAATACTACAATGAAGTTTATCCACCGTAGGGTTTGCATAATCTCTTAAAGGTCTAAACTCTTCATCATTTTGGTTATTTTGATTTGCCATTTCTTGAAATTTTTCAGTAATTTTTAATTTTTTGATGTTTCTAATAGTTCTTTCTAATTTAGAATAGTAGGGCACAAGTCCCGTGGAACCTGAACTATGTATACATTACTACAAAACACATAAAATAAAAATAAATAACACACAAACAATAACTTTATATTAAAAAAACACTACAATATTCCTATAATAAATATAAAAAGATTAAATATGACTTTGTAAAAATATATAAATTTTGCTTTCTAAAAATTTCTTTGAAGATTTTCTAATTATCCCTGACAACAACGCCAAAAACTTGATCTTGATTCTCTTTATAGACGTAAAATACAATGTATGTGATTATATGTTTAATTTCCTTAATAGTGATTCTTACTTTGCAACAAAGCCAAAAACTTAGTCCCAAGCAAAAGCTAGGAAAATTCTTGACTATGAAGCAAATATGAATACAATTATAATATTTAAATATGGGATACTATGTAATTATATGTATCGTTATCAAGTAATATATGACTTTTTGATTAAGCCCCAAATATTGAACCCATAGGGATAATAAACAATATGCACTTTACAAACAAAATAAATTAGATAACTAAATTCCACTTAGAAAAATATTCTTACTTAAACTCTAGATGCTATAATAAGAATTAAAATTCGATTCTTTTTGTAATTTTTTATAATTGAAAAATAAAGTAAGCAACTAATTAACTTAACTAAATACTTGCAAGATGAAGTCAATATAAATAGAATATATTTTTCCTTATCATGTATCAGTAACAAGTATAAGAATTTTGTTGTGGAAGAATTCTAATTATGTTGTGATAAATAGAAGCAATAATATTCTTTACCCTTACTAGAGATGTTATAAAAAAACATTGGTTAATCTATAGTTTGAATAGTCTTGAAGATGGGTTAGGTAAGGAAGAAACTAGCTCTCACTCTAGAGTTCCCTCTTCTCCCTCCACCTATGGGCTAACATCTCGTATCAAAACCTAAAATTATAAATCAAATTGGAGGCTTTAGCCGGTCACTCCAAAGCACTCTAATTCTACACCCTTCAAAGTTTATTTCCATATTTTTTTTGCACTCAATCCCATGAACTGCATTTTCATCCATGAAATCAAATGTGATTATTACCATTTGTTGACTGAGACAATATCATATCAAATCTTACATGTTCTCACAACAGGTATTAACATCTTAATTGGTCAAATCAAGAAGTAAATGAAGTATAAAGTTTAAAATCATCACAACTTCTTCCAACATTAAAGTCTAATACTTCACACAACTTCCTTTCAAGATAAAGAAAAATACTCAGAGTTCATAGAGATAATACAACCACACTTGATTTTAAAAGTAGAAATCATACTAGATTTCTAGGGACTATTTCCCACGTGTTTACCAAGGGTTTCTTCAAACACCACTTTAAAAATTTGTTCAAATTCAATAATCATCAAATAACTACTTTTAGCACTTAAGCGCGGGGTACCGGGCGCTTAGGCGTGACTCTCTTTGTTTAACTGGCGCGTAAGCGCCAATCCTAAGCGCCTCAGTTCATTTTTTGTGCCTTCTTCATTTTTGCTCCAAATTTGATCCTTTTTCACACATTTTTCCATTTTTCATCCATTTGATAGTACCTGAAAGAAAAACACACAAATACCTTTTATTAAAACGTAATATCTCAAGAATATGTATAAAAATGTGTACAAAAGACTATATATTTTAAGTGTATCAGTAGCTTGACACAAATCCTCAATTTATCTTTAAGCCTTTGAACAACCATGTTATGTGATCTAAGCCCAAACTTGCTTTAGGCTCCGAGATTGTTGTTCGTTAGGACATAAATTCCATGCAGTTTGTATGACCGTGTCATGCAAATATAAACCCTAAATAATAAAATTGGTAGAATAAAATATCAAAATAAATATCTTTTCCAAAACATAAAGCCACGAAATAGAATAATTTGGGAAGTCACCGAGATTCTCCTCAAAATCCATACATTCTCTACTTTTCTTCCTTTGGATTCCTAAAATAAATTGTTCCTATTTTGATCCATTCCCAGTTGACTTTTCATGTATAACCTTGAAATACTAGACTTTGAGATTCTTGAAGACAAACACCTTTAATCTAAATTGATAGTTGTCTTAAATGACATTGGTCATTTGAGATGTAATTAACTATAGGGGCTTGTCTCTATAAGGAGCTTTAAAAACCTAGATAATATAAACCCTATCTAATCTTTGTATTAGATAAGAGAACTTGTCAGTCAACATAAAAGATTGCATAGGCTAAACAGATGTCATGAATAAATTAGTTTAGTTAATCGAGCCCCACTATCTAGTAATGCATCTGTCTTTCGGGATAGGTGCATTACTTGTGGTGTTGTGCTCATTTATTTAAATTATTAAATGAATAAGATATTTTTAGTCTCATTTTACAAAATTAAAATGTTATTTTTCAAATTAAAATATTAATTTCACAAAGATATATATATATA
>JXCR01145805.1:61073-96708 GCA_002079205.1 Phalaenopsis hybrid cultivar
AGCCCCAAACGGAGCCTAAATCTAAAAACTTTAACCATACATCACTATTTAAGGCATAAACGGCTCATTTCTTAGCAGAAATAGACAACTCTGCTCTATTTGAAAAGACAATAAAATTCTTTACAATTTTTAAGTTTTTATTCTAGCCAATTTTCGAGGCAATAAGCTATAATGTTGACAATTCCACAAAATTGAAACATGCCTTAACAATTTTGACCCAATCTCATTATTTCAAGCATAAGTAGTTCATTTTTTTTTATGAAATTGAATAGCTTTGCTCCCATTGGAAAGTTCACTAAATTTTCTTTCCAATCAATTTTGAAAAGGTATGATCCAATTTCATAAATCTTCGTAAAATGAAAATCTATCTTGAAAATTCTGGCCCTACATTGTTATTTTAGATATAATTAACTCATTACTTCACGGAAATGGATGATTTTGCTCTCATTGAAAAACTAGCAAAATATTTTTACTCCTTCTAAACTATCCATTACAACTAATTTGAGATATGCTACGGTTTTCACTACTATCCTCAAATAAAAAATCTGTCTTGAAAAAAACCAACTCTATTTCACTATTTACTTAAAATTTGTGGAATGCATAAGAATTTCCTAAATATGAATGTTTAGGTGTTAGATGAGTAAATAGATAAGAATTGTATGATATGTATGTAAATGNTCAACTCTATTTCACTATTTACTTAAAATTTGTGGAATGCATAAAAATTTCCTAAATATGAATGTTTAGGTGTTAGATGAGTAAATAGATAAGAATTGTATGATATGTATGTAAATGCCCTTCAAAATCAAATAGAATAGGAAGATTTACATACGTACGACTCAATTTATATGTATTTACATATCTAACACCGAAACTTCAATTATTACATACATAACCTTTTGCATGAAAAGGTTTACTCACATTTTAAAAGTTAAAATGGTGGTATTTTTATGCAATATGAATGATTTGGGTTGGCCTGAATATAAAAAACAGTTTAGGTTAGATATGTGAATACATCAGAATTAGGTGGTATTTATGTAAATGCCCCAAAAATAACAACAACAACAACGACAAGCCTTTATCTCACTAAGTGGTGTGGCTACATTAATCATTTTTATCCATTGCGTCCTATTGAGTTATATATATATTTTAATTCTAACATATCAAGATCATTTTTTATACAACATGGCCAAATCATTTTAGGTCCATCTCTGTCTTTCTTAAAATAAGTGAAATTTAAACCATCTACTTTTCTAACAGAATCATCAGATGGTCAACGTTTAATGTGACCAAACTATCTCAGATGACGCCCTCTAATTTTGTCCTTCACTGGAGCTACANGCTCATTTGAATGCTGTGTGCAAATTTGAAATTTTCAGTTGTGCTCTATTTTAAGTCTAAGATTTGGTAAATTTTAATTTTTCAGAATTTCTTCACTTGAAATCTCGGATTTGCATCATTTACTAAATACATTAGCAAATAAAGAAAGGTTTTTGAGAGGACTTCAATCTTCAACCTCTATTTTGAATCAGAGAGTAGCATTTTGCTTACATACCACCCAAATCCAATATATTTACATCTCTAGGACCTAAAATTTATTTTTTACATTTATACCACCTAAATCTTTCATAATATATAAAATATACCACCATTTTAACTTCTAAAAAATGAAATACAGATTTTCATGCATGGATAAAGTGTCGAGTATGTAAAAATTGGAGTTTTGACTGTTAGATATGTGAGTGCATGGGATGAAGAACGGTATGTATGTATATATTCCAGTTTCCTGTAATTACGACCTCCTGTGGTAATATATACATATTCTTATTAGTCATTTTAACCAGAGATGCAAATATTTGAGAAAACTTGCTAAAATATAAAGTAGAAGGAACGTACAAATATTATACTTTGGAAGATGTCTATTTCAGAATATATATACCTTGTTGCAATTCTCTTGTGATCATCTACCAGAAGACGGGATTTATGATCAAGTAGGAAACAAAGAAGGTGAGAGCTATATCAATTCCGAAGAAACCATTCACTATGTTCTCCACACAATAAAGCGAATTTGGTAAGAAAGCCAATTCAAATGGGCATATCCAGGTTGAATAGAGTACTAATATGATAAAAAACATCTTCCAGGCTCTGAGAAGAAGACAACAGAAGAGTAGAATGAGCAATCTCTTCTTTATATTTTACAATACAGAAGTGGAGGTTTGATTTACCTGTATCGTGGATCATAAGGCGAAATCATATACTTCCTGAGCTTGGTATACTGATTTAAGCTTGCTCCCAAAGGGGGCATTATATCAGTAGAAAAGGTTATGTACTGCCACAATGGAACTGTTATCTTAGTTACAGTACTTGTAGTTCTTGAACCCTGCTGCATTCCCTCATCACTTGGACAATCGATGATTCTAGAATTACTTGTTGAGTAAGCTATTTGGTGACACCCAATTTATAAGTTTCTTAAATAACTTTGTCATTTCTTCAACACCACTAGGCACATCATGAATCTGTTTCACATACATTACACAAACTAATACTTCAAGTGATTTAAAAATTATTTGAATAATTTGAGTTTTTTTTAAGTTTAATAATTTGACCAACAAGTATGTTAACATTCTATAGGAATTATGACGATCATGCACATCTATCAACTATATTAAACAGAGCATATAAAGAAGCCTAAGTTGACATTTAACTCAACTCATCTAAGCTACTACTCAAATATATTTAGAGAAATTTACACGCATACCACACAATTCTTATGTTTCATAAAAAAAGAAAAACATAGCAAAAGTAACAAAGACAATGAAAACAAACTTTCTTTAGATAACATCACAGATAAAATAGTCAAAATTCAGAGGAATATAAGATATTGTTTGGTAGCCCAAGACTGTGACAAATTCCATTACAATTCAACGAAAAATTAAACTTAAAGAACTAGAAAACTAAATTGAAATTGCCAAGTTGTGGAAAATTTAATGCCAGCAAACTGATATACGTGGAGAAGAACAAGGTTGGATATCAAAGCATCAATCTCATCTACTTGGGACAAACCTTCATTCTAGTAGCATTAATAAATCAATCACAACTTTGCGAGAATCCTACCCACCAAACTTCTAACTGCCACAAAGAAAAATCAACGCTAGTTAAGAATTAAAATTCCTAGAACAGAATAATAATAGAAAACTTCATCTTCTTACCGAGATCCAAATTCCATAAGAAATCCAAATCAACTAAAGCATCGACATTCTTGAAATGCATCTGCCACATACCTAAAATCTTGTATGAAAATGGTCCCCATTTCTATGCTCAACTTTTCGCGGCCTTCGTAAACTTCGGATCAAGAACAAGGGAATACGATGACACAGAATACATTCCCCGTAACTTGATTGANCTGTATGAAAATGGTCCCCATTTCTATGCTCAACTTTTCGTGGCCTTCGTAAACTTCGGATCAAGAACAAGGGAATACGATGACACAGAATACATTCCCCGTAACTTGATTGAAGAACAACCACGAGGAGAGGGCAAATGATGCTGAAAAAATTGGAACGAAGAACTACAACAACAGCAAAATACGAAGAAAGAATTGGGAGGGGAGATACCGATTAGGAGCAGCAGTTTTGATCGAGACTCCACACCCGAGCGACGGTGGAAGAGGAAGCAGCGGGCGGAGGAGCGGNCTGGAACGAAGAACTACAACAACAGCAAAATACGAAGAAAGAATTGGGAGGGGAGATACCGATCAGGAGCAGCAGTTTTGATCGAGACTCCACACCCGAGCGACGGTGGAAGAGGAAGCAGCGGGCGGAGGAGCGGNTAGTTTAGATATGTGAATACATCAGAATTAGGTGGTATTTATGTAAATGCCTCAAAAATAACAACAACAACGACGACAAACCTTTATCTCACTAAGTGGTGTGGCTACAGTAATCATTTTTCTCCATTGCGTCTTATTGAGTTATATATTTTTTTAATTCTAACATATTAAGATCATTTTTTATACAACATACTCAAATCTTTTTAGGTCTATCTCTGTCTTTCTTAAAATAAGTGAAATCTAAACCATCTACTTTTCTAACAGAATCATCGGATGGTCAACGTTTAATGTGACCAAACTATCTCAGATGACGCCCTCTAATTTTGTCCTTCACTGGAGCTACACCAACCCTATCACGGATATCATTTTGATTTTTGTCTCTAAGTATAAAACCAGTCATCCACCTAAGCATTCTCATCTCCGCAACACTTAACTTTGTTTTATGCTCCTCTTTTAAAGACAAACATTCTGTGGCACAGAACAATACAGGTCTCACCACCACCTTATAAAATTTTTCTTTCAGTCTAAGCATCACACAATAGTCCCGATACACTCCTCCATTTCAACCAACCCGAACTCTAATAATAATATCCTCATCTATATCACCATCACTTTAAACAATAAACCCGAGATATCCAAGCGATCACACCTTAATAATTTGATCACCCATAATTACAACTCTACCACTAGAACTACTACTACTAAAATTAAATTCAATGTATTCAATTTTAGATCTACTCACATGAAGGCCTTTAGACTCTAATGTAGACCTCCATAAATCAAGTTCATCCATATCTTTTTGTCTAGTCTTATCCACAAGAAGCATAAATACACCAAGGAACATCTCCCTGTAAATGCCCTAATAAAATAAACAAAGAATCAACAGATTAATAACTGCATCAAAAGCTGAAATAATAAAGACTTATTCCCCATCAAAGAAGAGTAGTTCGGTTATTATGAACAAATTGAATAGGTTGAAAAATCAATACTTCCACACAAATAGTCTATTAAACAAAATAATAACCACAGATCAACATATCAAAAAATGCTTAATTTAAAGCAGCAAATTAAATATTTATTTAAATTTTATTAATTCGCAAAAGTACTCATTACATAAANTTTGAATCTTCGCAAAATAGCCCATAACCGCTCGTTCATAAGACGATGGTCTTGTGCCAAAGATGCTAGACATCAAAAGAAAATAGGATTTGGCTAGAATTTCTAAGAGGGTGGGTCTCAATTCTAGTTTTCTAAGATGGTCAATAGGAATTCTTAAAGCTAGATCCTAAGACCCTAGAAAAGGAAATGACCTAAAAAATGAGGTCAACAACTCCTCCATTTCAACCAACCCGAACTCTATTAATAATATCCTCATCTATATCACCATCACTTTGAACAATAAACCCGAGATATCCAAGCGATCACACCTTAATAATTTGATCACCCATAATTACAACTCTACCACTAGAGCTACTACTACTAAAATTAAATTCAATGTATTCAATTTTAGATCTACTCACATGAAGGCCTATAGACTCTAATGTAGACCTCCATAAATCAAGTTCATCAATAACTTTTTGTCTAGTCTTATCCACAAGAAGCATAAATACACCAAGGAACATCTCCCTGTAAATGCCCCAATAAAATAAACAAAGAATCAACAGATCAATAACTGCATCAAAAGCTGAAATAATAAAGACTTATTCCACATCAAAGAAAAGTAGTTCGGTTATTATGAACAAATTGAATAGGTTGAAAAATCAATACTTCCACACAAACGGTCTATTAAACAAAAGAATAACCACAGATCAACATATCAAAAAGTGCTTAATTTAAAGCAGCAAATTAAATATTTATTTAAATTTTATTAATTCGCAAAAGTACTCATTACATAAAAAAAATGATAAAATAAGAAACTATAAAAAAAAAATCACTCCAACTTACTTTATTTATCATCATGAGAATGAACTAACGGCTTAAAAATTGGGGAGCAGACCTGGTGTTTAATCAGCATGACCAATACATGTGTGTTTGCAGCCAAGAATAGTATGCTAGCCAACCATAGTTGTAAAAACACATTCCAACCCTTAAATTCTAGCAAATAAGCCCACATAAGCCANTTAAAAATCGGGGAGCAGACCTGGTGTTTAATCAGCATGACCAAGACATACGTGTTTGCAGCCAAGAATACTATGCTAGCCAACCATAGTTGTAAAAACACATTCCAACCCTTAAATTCTAGCAAATAAGCCCACATAAGCCAATGTAATTGCGATCCCAGCCATAAAGAGATGCAGAGAAAACCCTTCCATTTGAGTCTCATTCTGCTCCAAGGAAGAATGAGTGGCAATAGGCAGAAGAACCATACAAAATACTGTGCAGTAATAACCTGTCAAAGTCCCAAATTTGCAAAAAAAAAAAAAAAAAACCATAATTTATGTTTTCTCTGATAACTTTTGGTTAGCATATAGAAAAGAAAATAAAATGTGAACCTTATTAAATGAAACAAATGCCACCGTCTGAACAAAGAGACAAAACGGGAGATCTTCAGAAAACTGAAAGNCCAAAGTCTCAAATTTACAAAAAAAAATAATAATAAATAAAATAAAATTATAATTTATGTTCTCTGATAACTTTGGGTTAGCCTATAGAAAAGAAAATAAAATGTGGACCTTATTAAATGAAACAAATGCCACCGTCTGAACAAAGAGACAAAACGGGAGATCTTCAGAAAACTGAAAGACTAGAGTGAACTGCACAATCAACTGAGGCAAGAAGGAGAAGAGCTTTTCTAAAGCTGAGAAACCCTGCTGGTGATGGAGATAAATATAGTAGAAATAGATGGAGAAATTATGCCTAGGATCTGTGCGAGTAAGGTGATACAGGAGGGCTTCATTCAAAAACTCCCATCCGTATATATGGAAGAAAATAGCAGTAAATGCGAAGAACACAGAGCCAGAAAACAGCCCGAATAAAATGGCATTTTTTGAGTATATGGCCCTCACTAAAAACCAGATATTTGAAGAAGAGCTTTCTGGTAAGATTTTGAGCGTTGGAACCCGCTGGCTGAGGTTTGGCTTTCCAGGAGCCATGTCCATTCTACTGATAACTATAACAAACGGAAGGCTATATATGATTGGGTAGATCCTGAAGTGGACGATGAGCCCGTACCAGAAAGCTGCCTGANACTGATAACAATGACAAACGGAAGGCTATATATGATTGGGTAGATCCTGAAGTGGACGATGAGCCCGTACCAGAAAGCTGCCTGATACACCTTACCTGGAACCCAAAAAGGAGAAAAAAATCGAGTAATTTTTTACAGAATAAATTATTAAAATCTAAAAATTATGACAGCTTATCTGGCTGGTGGTAGCAATTTTTTATTGGTTATTGTCAGGAATCAATAAGAAAAGCTGAAAAATATAAATAAGAAGACTCAACAGCTCTTATTAAATAAGGCTCTGCGCCAATCTACCATTTGCTAGTTGCAGAAAATATTTAATCATCCACTTCTCATGGAAAACTGGAAGTAATTAAGAGTAAACTTTAACAAGTAAAACCTTTAGATTTGGTGACTTAACATCAAAATCAAACCTAACGCAAGTAAAAAAGATTCAAGCACGAGTAAAGAAAATTCATAAAAAATATGATGATTTACTCGTACACTGTTTATCGGTGTGAGATGATTATTAAAAAAAAATTATACAAATCATAGAAATGAATTTGAAGTGCACCCAACATTCTCCGCAAAAAAAATGTAATTTGCAANGCTTATTAAAATAGGCTCTGCGCCAATCTACCATTTGCTAGTTGCAGAAAATATTTATCCACTTCTCATGGAAAACTGGAAGTAATTAAGAGTAAACTTTAACAAGTAAAACCTTTAGATTTGGTGACTTAACATCAAAATCAAACCTAACGCAAGTAAAAAAGATTCAAGCACGAGTAAAGAAAATTCATAAAAAATATGATGATTTACGCGTACACTATTTATCAGTATGAGATAATTATTAAAAAAAAATTATACAAATCATAGAAATGAATTTGAAGTGCACCTCTGCAAAAAAAATGCAATTTGCAACATAGATATTTACTAAGTTGTTGTTATAACCTATAAGATTTTTGAAATAGGAAAAAGATAAAAATGGAGGCTTCTTTATTGATATATAACTCATTTACTAAATCAAATCGGTTTATTTGCAAGGATAAAAGGGACAATGAATAGAAGCATTAAAGTTTATACCATTCATAAGACATAAGATAATCCATAAAACAAATGCGCAGACGATAGGCTCACAATTTCCTCTGGTACCGATGGTGAATGTAAATGGGTTGAAAAGCCAAGCAGCCACGCACCAAAGTGAGACTTTCTCAGAAACACCACGCTGCCTCAAGATCCTGTAAACAAATAATCCCACCAGCAAATCTGAAAAATGATACCAACTTCAATGAACAAAACTGTTTGATTTCATGCGATGATGACAATCTATTAACTAAAGAGTGACAACGACAATTAACATGAAAAAATATATTAAATGACTAAAAGTTAGGGGTTGTTTGGTTGGCAACAAAAGAAACACGTTGCATTTCTTTTCCAAGGGTTTTAAAAATTCAAGAGTTTGGAAAGAAAACAAATAACTGAAGTGTAAAATTCTAATTTATTTGGAATTCACTCTCTATTTCATTTTCAATGTATTTGAAATTTTTTGAACTCGGGCGAATTCCAAATACACTGCTTTATATAAAGTGATGCCACCGCTTCTGCCCACCATCATTGCAGTCAACTAGTTTATTTTACATTGAACTCATTTTTCTTCAAACCAAATAAGAAAATGCAAAGCCTTGCATTTGTCTTACAGTGAACCAAATAACTAAAATATTCCAATTACAATACATTACTTTAACATTAAATTTTTTTTTCAGCAAACCAAATAGCCCCTAAGTGGGAAACATGGAAGAACTTCTAAACATCATGAATGGACACCATGGTGTGCATGTGTTCTCAAGGCATAACTCACATGATTCTCCTGCAAAGTTATACTTGGGTGTTTTCATTAGAAAGTTTTGAATTTAATTAAATATTTTAGGTAAACATATGATATTGTAAAAATGGAAAGAAAAGAAAAAAATGAACCATCTAAACAAGCAAAAATAAGAACACTGGCATTANTAATCACTATAAAACCCATGAATCAATTGCAGTTCCACAAAATGCTCTGGACACTTCATAAAGTGAACCTCAAATAAATGAAATAATATGCTAGTGGAAGCAACCCTACACACAACATGNATCAATTTTAAACATCTACCCTCCTAACTGGAATATCAGATGGTCGACGTTTAATGTGACCAAACCATCTAAGATGACTCTCTCTAACATTGTCTGCCACTAGAGCTACACCAACCCTTTCAAGGATATATTCGCTTCACAATTTGTCTCTAAGTGTAAATCCATTCATCCCCCTAAGCATTCTCATCTCAACAACACTTTAGTTTTATGCTTCTCTTTTATTGGTCAACTTTCTGCATCATAAAGCATTGCAGGTCTCATCACCATTTTATAATATTTTCCTCAAAGTCTAAGCGGTACTTTTATATCACACAGTAGGCCCAATGCATTCGTCCAATTCAATCACCCAACTGGAATTCTACCAATAACATCACCATCTATATCACCATCACTTTAAACAATAGACCCGAGATATCTAAAACGTTTACTCCTTTTAATGACTTGATTACCCATTGTTACAATCCAACCACTAGATCTACTATTAATAACATCACAGTTCATGTATTCAGCTTTAGATCTACTCGAACAGGAGCCTTTAGACCCTAAAGCTGACCTCCATAATTCAAGTTATTTATGAACTCTTTTTATAGTCTTATCAACAAAAAGTATATCATAAGTGAAAAAGCATACACCAATGTACATGCTCCTGTAAATGTTCATGAAGAACATCCATAACTAGGGCCAAAAGATATGGGTTTAAAGACAAACCCAAATGCAATCCTACTGAAATAAAAAAATACTTGCTTAATTCTCCTATTTGAATAAAAGTAACAACCCAAGTATACATATCTTTAATGTTTTGAATATAAGTCATATCAACACATTTCTTTTCTAGAATTGTCCAAAGAACTTCTCTTGGAACATTATCATATGCTTTTTCTAAATCAATAAAAATCATATGTAGATCCTCTAACTCTCATTGTACTTCTCCATCAAACCTCTCAATAAATGTATAAACTCCATAGTAGACTTGCCTAACATAAATTCAAACTGATTTTGAGAAATACTTATATCACGTTACTCTTTCCTATAAGTTTAACGTATGACACATTAATTTAATTCATCCATAATTTGTACTCTCTTTTGTACATCCCCTTTATTCTTAAAAATATAGACCAAAATACTATTGCTCCACTCCTCAGACCTTTTTAGTTTTTAAAATAATATTTAAAAAGTTTAGTAAGCCAAGCCAGAATCTCCTAAAATAGTTTTGCACTTCTATTGGAATACCATCATGTCTTAAGTGATTTTCCATCCTTCAATTTCATTAAAACATCATCAACTTCCATTTTACTAATGCTACAGTAAAAATAAAAAGTTCAATTATTATTAACTATATTAAGATCGCTGAGGTTGATCGTATTTTCTAAATTTTCATCAAAAAGCTTATCAAAATATCTCATCGACCAATGTTGAATATCCCTATCTAATAAAAATATTTTTTGATTTTCATCCTTAATACACTTTACTTGAACTAAATTTTCACTTTTATTACAACTTTATTTGGCTAATTTATACGTATATCTTTCATCCTCTTTACCATCTAATTTATTATAAATATAACTAAAATAAAATTTATAGCACCATATTCTCCTAGACGCCTTACCAACTACCTTATATTTTTCTCAATTTTCTAGGTTCTTACATTTAAATTAATTTTTGTAACATAATTTTTTTATATTTTATTTATTCTTACACATTATTATTCCATCACATTATTTTTATTTATAGTAACATTTCCTTTTGATTCTCTAATTATATCTTTTGTAACATGCTTAATAATACTTGTTATTTTAACCTGCATAGTATTATCTTTTGCATGAACATCCCAAATCTTAAAATCTTGAAGTTTACTCGTAAAAAATAATTTTTTGCATTTTAAGTGCCCCGCTAATTTTACATAATATTTCATTGAATTTTTACCTTTCAACCATTCATATTAAAATCTAAAACTAATAATCGATGTTGAATACTTAAATTTCCATTTGGAATGACCTTACAATCATTACAATTTTGAGGATTTATTATTCCCATAAAAAATAATTAATTGGTTTTTTATTATATCCATTCTTATAAATANTATCATGTCTTAACTGATTTTCCATCCTTCAATTTCTTTAAAACATCATCAACTTCCATTTTACTAATGTTACAGTAAAAATAAAAAGTTCAATTATTATTAACTATATTAAGATCGCTGAAGTTGATCGTATTTTCTAAATTTTCATCAAAAAGCTTATAAAAATATCTCATCGACCGATGTTGAATATCCCTATCTAATAAAAATATTTTTTGATTTTCATCCTTAATACACTTTACTTGAACTAAATTTTCACTTTTATTACAACTTTATTTGGCGAATTTATACGTATATCTTTCATCCTCTTTACTATCTAATTTATTATAAATATAACTAAAATAAAATTTATAGCACCATATTCTCCTAGACACCTTACCAACTACCTTATATTTTTCTCAATTTTCTAGGTTCTTATATTTAAATTAATTTTTGTAACATAATTTTTTTATATTTTATTTATTCTTACACATTATTATTCCATCACATTATTTTTATTTATAGTAACATTTCCTTTTGATTATCTAATTATATCTTTTGTAACATGCATAATAATACTTGTTATTTTAACCTGCATAGCATTATATTTTGTATGAACATCCCAAATCTTAAAATCTTGAAGTTTACTCGTAAAAAATAATTTTATTTGCATTTTAAGTGCCCCGTCTAATTTTACATAATATTTCATTGAATTTTTACCTTTCAACCATTCTTATTAAAATCTAAAACTAATAATCGATGTTGAATACTTAAATTTTCATTTGGAATGACCTTACAATCATAACAATTTTGAGGATTTATTATTCCCATAAAAAATAATTAATTGGTTTTTTATTATATCCATTCTTATAAATAATAATATGCTAATATCTTTTCTTAAATAAAGTATTAGTAATAATAAAATCATAAGTTACAACCAAATCCAAAATGAGACCTTATTCATTAGTCACTCCAAAGTCATAGCCACTATGAATAATTTTAATATCTTCTACCACTATACCAATATGCACATTTAAATCCCCTCCAATAATTTTTTTTCAAATGGTATCATTTTTATTAATTCTTCAATATCACTCCAAAAAGTTTTTTTTTAACATAAATATCTAAACATACTTGAAGAGCATAAATACTTATAAAATTAAAAACCTTATTATCCACAATAGTTCTTAGGGCTATAATTCTATCTCCAGCTCTAGTACTTTTTGTAACATTATCTTTTAAGCTTTTATTTATAATCAGACATGCACTATTTCTAGTACAAACTCCTAGTTGAAAATCAAAGTTTAAAACCTAACCTATATATCTCCTTATTCTTCTTCTCCTACTCATTTAATTTTATAAATGCATAAGATATTTATCTTCTGAAGATACTTTTGCATATGATATTTTCAAAGATTAGACTATAGAAAACTTTGATGAATATGTTGGACAGTTGATTTCATCTGATATTATCTCGTATGTATATCAATTTTTGCATCAAAGTCCAATTTTAATATTGGTTTGGTTGGAGTTCACACGGCTTACTTTCTATCATCTTGATTTATTTATGAACGTCCATAACATATTTTTGTTGGGAGAGAAATGTAAAAGACCCACTGATTTCTAGTACTATGGTGTTCCACAATCATATCATAATCATGAAATCAATTTTATCCCAAAGAAATAACTTTAGGTCTTTGAGGTCTAGATATTTGAGACTATTTAAGGTAATTTTTTCGTTCAAGTGATAAGATATTTGAAATACATGGAGTTCTCTTTTAATCTGATTTTCACCAGTAATCATAGTCAATTATTTTGTAGGGAAGTCAAGGAACCCCACATGGTTAATAGAAGAAGAATTCGACAAGAGGGATAAGATTGAAAGTGAAAACTCTAATCTTAAAAGAAAAATAACAAAGGTCGAAAGGAACATCCTAAACTTGCTCTGATACCAAGTAGAAAGTAACATAATAAAAGAACTCTAAAAAATCTTCACTTTTCTTTGTACAAAAGGGGAGATATATATTTCCAGAGATATTAGAAAATAGGAATAAAAATAAAAAAAGAGGGAAAAATAAACAGAGGTTGGCAGTCCTTTAGAAAAGCACATGTACTACAATTTGAGGGCATAAAGAGACAGATCTAACAGTAAATAGCCTTGATGTGTATGTCTTAAGTTCTTCGCTATCTGAGGGTCATAAGTAAACAGGTCTAACGTTACAAAGGCTTGATCTGTGCGCCTTAAATTCTTCACCATGATTAGAGCAGAAATTCAACAACTTTTATTATTAAAATAAAAGGTCAATATATTCTAAATGAAGGAATAATTTAAATAATTTAATAACATTCTGACAACCTTTGCTCCTATACATTTGTTATTTTTTAAGATATGATATATATAAGCAAATAATAGTAAATAATAAATACTTCTATACATTTAATGTTGACATATACTTTTGTATCATAAGATAAAAATATGGATAGATAAGAAAATGTTTTAATGAATTTAATAATTAAAATTAAACAAATGACTATAAAATTGAAAATTGTATGTATAACTTTGAAAATATATCATGCACTTTAAATTGTATGCCATGGGCACACATGCATATTTGCTGTTCAACAAGTTTAAACAAGAGAATTTTGTTATCCTCGTGGATATCTGTTTGGATTATGGTATATAATTTTCTAAATTGATCACCCAATTATTTATGGTCATTGTAATATGAGTGTTAGACAAGGGCGTCCCTTGTCTATTTTTCTCCATTAAAGTAATTTCAAAGGATAAAAATGCGATCAATTTTCTACATGTAGATGATATTAACAATAATGCAATTACAAAGTCATTGTTGTTAATATCTGAACCTTGTTAAATTTTGTTTAGACATATATTCGAATTGAAGATCAAATTCTCATTAAGTTGTCTAAAAAATATAAAACTGGTTATATTCAAGAAGATAACAGGATTTGCTAAAGATCTTCCATATGCCTAAGGTTCCTTCTTTGAATATCTTGGCCTTTCTATTCATATTATATCATGAGGATCAGCTGCCTATTATTGATGATATTGACAGCTTAATTATAACTTAAAAAGGGAAATTCTTATCAACTTGGTGGAATAGCTTTTATACTTTTCCAACCTTCCTTTATATTGTACGTCCTTTCCCACCTGAGTCACTTACAAAGTAGGTAAAACTAGAAAAGAATACTAAAGAGCCATGCATTATCTTTCAAATGACACCCATTTTTAGCCGCGAAAAAGCATTTAAAAGTTGAAAGGGGATCTCAAGTTTTGTGAAAGAAAGTATTTATTCAAATATTGCGCTTGTTTTCTATACACAATAAGTAAAACCATACACAAAAAACACAATCTTTTGTACTTTATGTATTTTTTTTCTTTTATAGTGTGCTAAGTCTTTTTGGTGGAAAACACATTGAGGAGTTACCCTTGACTAAAAAAAGTACGGGAGGTTGTCTCATAGAAAAGGTTATGTTAAAAGGTCTCTCTACTTGTTAAAGGAGTAACAGATTTTTAGTGCAGATTGTCCAAACATCTTAAAAGATGGTGTGCACCTAAGCATGGATGTAGATTGCAATCGAACCAAGTTAAAATCATTTGTGATCAAATGACTCATTCTTTATAATTGATTGTTTTACTACATCTATTTTATTTTAGACTTATTAATTCAAATCAATTCAAAATCATATTTGAAAATTTTTGAAAATTTCAAGTTATCCTAGTCTGCCCCCTGATCACTTGGGCACATGTAAAAACTATAATAAGTCATAATCTCATCTAATTCTACGCTTTTTAAAGGGTAGATGATTCCAGTTAAACTTTAAGTTATTATTACCAAATTTTGAAATTAATTCTAGTATCTAAATATGATTGAAATATGTGGCATGTCAATCTTTAACCATTCTCTCTATAACAATATTACTANTCATGTAGAAAGTAACATAATAAAAGAACTCTACAAAAACTTCAATTTTCTTTGTACAAAAGGGGAGATATATATTTCCAGAGATATTAGAAAATTGGAATAAAAATAAAAAAAGAGGGAAAAATAAACAGAGGTTGGCAGTCCTTTAGAAAAGCACATATACTACAATTTGAGGGTCATACAGAGACAGATCTAACGATAAATAGCCTTGATGTGTATGTCTTAAGTTCTTCGCTATCTGAGGGTCATAAGTAAACAGGTCTAACGTTACAAAGGCTTGATCCGTGCGCCTTAAATTCTTCACTATGATTAGAGCAGAAATTCAACAGCTTTTATTATTAAAATAAAAGGTCAATATATTCTAAATGAAGGAATAATTTAAATAATTTANCATTCATTAGTCACTCCAAAGTCATAGTCACTATGAATAATTTTAATATCTTCTACCACTATACCAATATGCCCATTTAAATCCCCTCCAATAATTTTTTTTTCAAATGGTATCATTTGTATTAATTCTTCAATATCACTCCAAAAAGTTTTTTTTGAACATAAATATCTAAACATACTTGAAGAGCATAAATACTTATAACATTAAAAACCCTATAATTCTATCTTCAGATCTAGTACTTTTTGTAACATTATCTTTTAAGCTTTTATCTATAATCAGACATGCACTATTTCTAGTATAAACTCCTAGTTGAAAATCAAAGTTTAAAACCTAACCTATATATCTCCTTATTCTTCTTCTCCTACTCATTTAATTTTATAAATGCATAAGATATTTATCTTCTGAAGATACTTTTGCATATGATATTTTCAAAGATTAGACTATAGAAAACTTTGATGAATATGTTGGACAGTTGATTTCCTCTGATATTATCTCGTATGTATATCAATTTTTGCATCAAAGTCCAATTTTTATCTTGGTTTGATTGGAGTTCACACGGCTTACTTTCTATCATCTTGATTTATTTATGAACGTCCATAACATATTTTTGTTGGGANAAATTGAAGATCAAATTCTCATTAATTTCAATATCATATCAAAATCATATTTGAATATTTTTGAAAATTTCAAGTTATCCTAGTCCGCCCCCTGCTCACTTGAGCACATGTAAAAACTATAATAAGTCATAATCTCATCTAATTCTATGCTTTTTAAAGGGTAGATGATTCCAGTTAAACTTTAAGTTATTATTACCAAATTTTGAAATTAAGTCTAGTATCTAAATATGATTGAAATATGTGGCATGTCAATCTTTAACCATTCTCTCTATAACAACATTACTANGTCAATTTTAAACATCTACCCTCCTAACTCGAATATCAGATGGTCGACGTTTAATGTGACCAAAACATCTAAGATGACTCTCTCTAAGCTTGTCTGCCACTAGAGCTACACCAACCCTTTCAAGGATATATTCACTTCACAATTTGTCTCCAAGTGTAAATCCATTTATCCCCCTAAGCATTCTCATCTCAACAACACTTTAGTTTTATGCTTCTCTTTTATTGGTCAACTTTCTGCATCATAAAGCATTGCAGGTCTCATCACCATTTTATAATATTTTCCTCAAAGTCTAAGCGGTACTTTTATATCACACAATAGGCCCAATGCATTCGTCCAATTCAATCACCCAACTGGAATTCTACTAATAACATCACCATCTATATCACCATCACTTTAAACAATAGACCCGAGATATCTAAAACGTTTACTTCTTTTAATGACTTGATTACCCATTGTTACAATCCAGCCACTAGATCTACTATTAATAACATCACATTTCATGCATTCAGCTTTAGATCTACTCGAACGGGAGCCTTTAGACCCTAAAGCTGACCTCCATAATTCAAGTTATTTATGAACTCTTTTTATAGTCTTATCAACAAAAAGTATATCATAAGTGAAAAAGCATACACCAATGTCATGCTCCTGTAAATGTTCAGTAAGAACATCCATAACTAGGGCCAAAAGATATGGGTTTAAAGACAAACCAAAATGCAATCCTACTGAAATAAGAAAATACTTGCTTAAGTCTCCTATTTGAATAAAAGTAACAACCCAAGTATACATATCTTTAATGTTTTGAATATAAGTCATATCAACACATTTCTTTTCTAGAATTCTCCAAAGAACTTCTCTTGGAACATTATCATATGCTTTTTCTAAATCAATAAAAATCATATGTAGATCCTCTAACTCTCATTGTACTTCTCCATCAAACCTCTCAATAAACGTATAAACTCCATAGTAGACTTGCCTAACATAAATTCAAACTGATTTTGAGAAATACTTATATCACGTTACTCTTTCCTATAAGTTTAACGTATGACACATTAATTTAATTCATCCATAATTTGTACTCTCTTTTGTACATCCCCTTTATTCTTAAAAATATAGACCAAAATACTATTGCTCCACTCCTCAGACCTTTTTAGTTTTTAAAATAATATTTAAAAAGTTTAGTAAGCCAAGCCAGAATCTCCTAAAATAGTTTTGCACTTCTATTGGAATACCATCATGTCTTAACTGATTTTCCATCCTTCAATTTCTTTAAAACATCATCAACTTCCATTTTACTAATGTTACAGTAAAAATAAAAAGTTCAATTATTATTAACTATATTAAGATCGCTGAAGTTGATCGTATTTTCTAAATTTTCATCAAAAAGCTTATAAAAATATCTCATCGACCGATGTTGAATATCCCTATCTAATAAAAATATTTTTTGATTTTCATCCTTAATACACTTTACTTGAACTAAATTTTCACTTTTATTACAACTTTATTTGGCGAATTTATACGTATATCTTTCATCCTCTTTACTATCTAATTTATTATAAATATAACTAAAATAAAATTTATAGCACCATATTCTCCTAGACACCTTACCAACTACCTTATATTTTTCTCAATTTTCTAGGTTCTTATATTTAAATTAATTTTTGTAACATAATTTTTTTATATTTTATTTATTCTTACACATTATTATTCCATCACATTATTTTTATTTATAGTAACATTTCCTTTTGATTATCTAATTATATCTTTTGTAACATGCTTAATAATACTTGTTATTTTAACCTGCATAGCATTATATTTTGTATGAACATCCCAAATCTTAAAATCTTGAAGTTTACTCGTAAAAAATAATTTTATTTGCATTTTAAGTGCCCCGTCTAATTTTACATAATATTTCATTGAATTTTTACCTTTCAACCATTCTTATTAAAATCTAAAACTAATAATCGATGTTGAATACTTAAATTTTCATTTGGAATGACCTTACAATCATAACAATTTTGAGGATTTATTATTCCCATAAAAAATAATTAATTGGTTTTTTATTATATCCATTCTTATAAATAATAATATGCTAATATCTTTTCTTAAATAAAGTATTAGTAATAATAAAATCATAAGTTACAACCAAATCCAAAATGAGACCTCATTCATTAGTCACTCCAAAGTCATAGTCACTATGAATAATTTTAATATCTTCTACCACTATACCAATATGCCCATTTAAATCCCCTCCAATAATTTTTTTTTCAAATGGTATCATTTGTATTAATTCTTCAATATCACTCCAAAAAGTTTTTTTTGAACATAAATATCTAAACATACTTGAAGAGCATAAATACTTATAACATTAAAAACCCTATAATTCTATCTTCAGATCTAGTACTTTTTGTAACATTATCTTTTAAGCTTTTATCTATAATCAGACATGCACTATTTCTAGTATAAACTCCTAGTTGAAAATCAAAGTTTAAAACCTAACCTATATATCTCCTTATTCTTCTTCTCCTACTCATTTAATTTTATAAATGCATAAGATATTTATCTTCTGAAGATACTTTTGCATATGATATTTTCAAAGATTAGACTATAGAAAACTTTGATGAATATGTTGGACAGTTGATTTCCTCTGATATTATCTCGTATGTATATCAATTTTTGCATCAAAGTCCAATTTTTATCTTGGTTTGATTGGAGTTCACACGGCTTACTTTCTATCATCTTGATTTATTTATGAACGTCCATAACATATTTTTGTTGGGAGAGAAATGTA
The DNA here is from genome assembly GCA_002079205.1 of Phalaenopsis hybrid cultivar. Taxonomy (NCBI): domain Eukaryota; kingdom Viridiplantae; phylum Streptophyta; class Magnoliopsida; order Asparagales; family Orchidaceae; genus Phalaenopsis; species Phalaenopsis hybrid cultivar. The sequence continues at coordinate 80,278 of JXCR01145805.1, forward strand.
AAAGACCCACTGATTTCTAGTACTATGGTGTTCCACAATCATATCATAATCATGAAATCAATTTTATCCCAAAGAAATAACTTTAGGTCTTTGAGGTCTAGATATTTGAGACTATTTAAGGTAATTTTTTCGTTCAAGTGATAAGATATTTGAAATACATGGAGTTCTCTTTTAATCTGATTTTCACCAGTAATCATAGTCAATTATTTTGTAGGGAAGTCAAGGAACCCCACATGGTTAATAGAAGAAGAATTCGACAAGAGGGATAAGATTGAAAGTGAAAACTCTAATCTTAAAAGAAAAATAACAAAGGTCGAAAGGAACATCCTAAACTTGCTCTGATATCATGTAGAAAGTAACATAATAAAAGAACTCTACAAAAACTTCAATTTTCTTTGTACAAAAGGGGAGATATATATTTCCAGAGATATTAGAAAATTGGAATAAAAATAAAAAAAGAGGGAAAAATAAACAGAGGTTGGCAGTCCTTTAGAAAAGCACATATACTACAATTTGAGGGTCATACAGAGACAGATCTAACGATAAATAGCCTTGATGTGTATGTCTTAAGTTCTTCGCTATCTGAGGGTCATAAGTAAACAGGTCTAACGTTACAAAGGCTTGATCCGTGCGCCTTAAATTCTTCACTATGATTAGAGCAGAAATTCAACAGCTTTTATTATTAAAATAAAAGGTCAATATATTCTAAATGAAGGAATAATTTAAATAATTTAATAACATTCTGACAACCTTTGCTCCTATACATTTGTTATTTTTTAAGATATGATATATATAAGCAAATAATAGTAAATAATAAATACTTCTATACATTTAATGTTGACATATACTTTTGTATCATAAGATAAAAATATGGATAGATAAGAAAATGTTTTAATGAATTTAATAATTAAAATTAAACAAATGACTATAAAATTGAAAATTGTATGTATAACTTTGAAAATATATCATGCACTTTAAATTGTATGCCATGGGCACACATGCATATTTGCTGTTCAACAAGTTTAAACAAGAGAATTTTGTTATCCTCGTGGATATCTGTTTGGATTATGGTATATAATTTTCTAAATTGATCACCCAATTATTTATGGTCATTGTAATATGAGTGTTAGACAAGGGCGTCCCTTGTCTATTTTTCTCCATTAAAGTAATTTCAAAGGATAAAAATGCGATCAATTTTCTACATGTAGATGATATTAACAATAATGCAATTACAAAGTCATTGTTGTTAATATCTGAACCTTGTTAAATTTTGTTTAGACATATATTCGAATTGAAGATCAAATTCTCATTAAGTTGTCTAAAAAATATAAAACTGGTTATATTCAAGAAGATAACAGGATTTGCTAAAGATCTTCCATATGCCTAAGGTTCCTTCTTTGAATATCTTGGCCTTTCTATTCATATTATATCATGAGGATCAGCTGCCTATTATTGATGATATTGACAGCTTAATTATAACTTAAAAAGGGAAATTCTTATCAACTTGGTGGAATAGCTTTTATACTTTTCCAACCTTCCTTTATATTGTACGTCCTTTCCCACCTGAGTCACTTACAAAGTAGGTAAAACTAGAAAAGAATACTAAAGAGCCATGCATTATCTTTCAAATGACACCCATTTTTAGCCGCGAAAAAGCATTTAAAAGTTGAAAGGGGATCTCAAGTTTTGTGAAAGAAAGTATTTATTCAAATATTGCGCTTGTTTTCTATACACAATAAGTAAAACCATACACAAAAAACACAATCTTTTGTACTTTATGTATTTTTTTTCTTTTATAGTGTGCTAAGTCTTTTTGGTGGAAAACACATTGAGGAGTTACCCTTGACTAAAAAAAGTACGGGAGGTTGTCTCATAGAAAAGGTTATGTTAAAAGGTCTCTCTACTTGTTAAAGGAGTAACAGATTTTTAGTGCAGATTGTCCAAACATCTTAAAAGATGGTGTGCACCTAAGCATGGATGTAGATTGCAATCGAACCAAGTTAAAATCATTTGTGATCAAATGACTCATTCTTTATAATTGATTGTTTTACTACATCTATTTTATTTTAGACTTATTAATTCAAATCAATTCAAAATCATATTTGAAAATTTTTGAAAATTTCAAGTTATCCTAGTCTGCCCCCTGATCACTTGGGCACATGTAAAAACTATAATAAGTCATAATCTCATCTAATTCTACGCTTTTTAAAGGGTAGATGATTCCAGTTAAACTTTAAGTTATTATTACCAAATTTTGAAATTAATTCTAGTATCTAAATATGATTGAAATATGTGGCATGTCAATCTTTAACCATTCTCTCTATAACAATATTACTACCAAACCACATATAGTTAAGCAACTTTAATTTAAACTTTATAGCTAAAACTGGTTGTAGTTTTTTACCAAAGGTTTAACATCTTAACAGTTTCATATGCAGTGTTGATTTAACCAATTATATTTTAAATGTCAATATAATTGCTATCCTTGCTTAGTACAAGTACAAACCACAAGGGTTTGGTGGCTAACAATAGATACACCTCATGTCTCAGGACTTATACCATACCTCATAACATGTAACTCGTCCCACCTTTAAAAACATTAGGTGAATTCACCATAAAAAGGTGGCTTCATTATTCCATATCTAGATTATTTTAAAAGAAAACCTATCTCGAAATATACAAACATAAACAAAAGAAGAACACAGCAAGAAACAACCAGTTAGTGTTTTATATACCAGATGCGGAGAAAAGCATCTTCCCCCATGATCGATGGAGGAAGGAGTTCGGTACAAGCAAGAAAGCCAGAAAAGGAGAGTAACGGTAAGTGGATCTCTCATATGGTGACCTTCCAGCAGCTACCATGGTAGCCGCATCTGAAAATACAAGGTAGTCAACATCAGTGTAACGGACCTCCATGTGGGCATCCTGCCATTCCCCGTAAATCAACAAAAGCAGCCTAATGATAGCAGAGGACAAAAGCATCCGACTGAGATCCACCGAACCCATTAGGACTGAATGTTGAAGTCCTAATTTTCCTTTCAACGNTGTGGGCATCCTGCCATTCCCCGTAAATCAACAAAAGCAGCCTAATGATAGCAGAGAACAAAAGCATCCGACTGAGATCCACCGAACCCATTAGGACTGAATGTTGAAGTCTTAATTTTCCTTTCAACGAGGTTCTTCTCTCACTGGGGGCATGCACAGATCCACAAATCCCCCTTCATCGACTGTAAAATGTCTGATTGTCTGAAAAGATCTAGACGTATTTAGAATGCATACAATTTAAGCTNTTAAAATGTCTGATTGTCTGAAAAGATCTTGAAAAGTAAATTCAGCGCCTTATATCAAGTTTACTTGGAGATATTTGGTTGGCTAAAGTAGAAGACGGGNAAGCTTGAAAAGTAAATTCAGCGCCTTATATCAAGTTTACTTGGAGATATTTGGTTGGCTAAAGTAGAAGACGGGTAGCTTTTTTGTTTTTGTTTTGGTCTGGATGCCAAGTTTAGAGCTTTTGTCTCACTGAATTGAATATCATNGAGCTTGAAAAGTAAATTCAGCGCCTTATATCAAGTTTACTGGGAGATATTGGATTGGCTAAAGTAGAAGACGGGTAACTTTTTTGTTTTTGTTTTGGTCTGGATGCCAAGTTTAGAGCTTTTGTCTCACTGAATTGAATATCATCATAATTTACAGGCCATGCCTTAGGGAAATTGATGATGGTGGAAGGCTCTCACGACATATAAATGGAATTTAAAATTTTGTTCATTACAAACAAGGCTCCGGAGCAAAATAAGCCAATCTGAAGCAAAAATTAAAAAATTAAAAAATTAAAAATCGAGGAATGAATATAACTGAAACTGAATGCAGCAAATCTTAAGCAGAATGCACACATTCGAATGGAAAATGGCAAAAAAACCTCCTGCAATAAATAGAGAGAAAAGACCAACACCATGACAAATTATTAATTTAAAAAAGTAGAAATGGATTTTATAAATCCGGATATCACACGGATCTCGCCCTTAAAAACCGGATTTACTAAATCCCGCGAGAACCGGCGGATATAGTAAATCCAGGACGGGCTTTCGCGCGGGAAGGAAGATGTGAAGTCACCTTCCGGTAGGAGCGGAGCGTATGGAAGAGAAAGATGGGAATTTCGGTTCTCTGCACGCCGCGATCCCGCCGTTGCCTTCCCAATTATTCCTAATCGCGACTGTATCGCGCGGGTTCGGGAAGGGGTGAGGGAAGTGAAGTAGGTTGTTCGGCGGGCGTGGAGGTGGTGGGTTATGCTGCTTATAATTTTCCTTTATTTTTTATTTTAAGTTAATTTTATTTTTTTAATTGAGTAAAAATTAATTATTAAAATAATAATAACTAAATAACTATTGATATAACTATTTAATATTTAATTAATGAATTTAAATAATTTAAATTTACTTTATTTAATAAGATTTTTAAGTAATTCTTAATAAATAGAATTCATAACAAATTAATTAATAATTAAGGTAAAATCATTATTTAATAAGTACTTTCTTTAATACTATTTATTAATAATCAATTAGTTTAGTAAATCATTTGTTATGAATTAGCATAATTAGAACTAAAATTTAAATTGAATTTTGTTAAATTTTATAATTAATCGTTATTGTAGTAATAAAATAACACATTAAATTTTTTATTCCAACAAACATAACAAATTCTTAAATCGTGATAGAAGTTGTCAAACTATTTGACAAGATTTAATTGGACTTATCAAATCGTTGCCAAATATTTTTGGGATTTAAGCCTTATAGAATTTACTAAATCTAGATTTACAGAATTCATTATGTCCTACTAATTTAAATATAATATGTTGCTACATAGCCCCTAAATCTTGGGTTTGCTAAAGCATGGTAGTCACCAAATTTAGCANGTTTGACAAGATTTAATTGGACTTATCAAATTTGTTGCCAAATATTTTTGGGATTTAACCCTTATAGAATTTACTAAATCTAGATTTACAGAATTCATTATGTCCTACTAATTTAAATCTAATATGTTGCTACATTGCCCCTAAATCTTGGGTTTGCTAAAGCATGGTAGTCACCAAATTTAGCTTATACATAGATATGCTTCTCTTCCTTATTGTGTTTTACAAACTCCTATTCTCCTTAACACGCTGTCGTTCTCTCAATGCCTTTCCCAAACGGACTCCCGTCATGAAACTCTTCTCCAACAAAAGATGATACTCCTGTCGATGTCTGACATAAATAATATTAGAGTTTCATGTAAGAAAAAAAGAATGAGACTTTATGAAAAATCATCAAAACTAATATGAATTTATAAAGTGAAGAAAAATAAAAAGTTTTAACTATAAGAAGAGGATAGTGAAGTTCAAAATTATTAAAGGCTATCCAGATATAATAATCCTCACTTGAAAAAGAAAATATAAGAAATGATTGAGAAGAACAAGAATTAAAAAATAAAATAAAATAAAATAAAAATATGAGGAGAAGCTTGAGGAGACGCCTAATAAAAAATTGGCTTCACTTGAATCAACTTGAGGAAAAGGCTTTATTATATTTTCTAAATTTGTATTTGAGTATTAACAACCTTAATAATAAAGTTTTCATGAAATTCTTTTTTCATATGGATTTTCCAAGTATCCTTGATATAACAAATTGCAATTCTTCTTGAAATGAATGAAGATTCAAAAATCTTAGATTTGATTGCTAAGTATTCTTATACTTATAGTTTTAATCTAAGTTATTAAAAGTTTTTCTTAAATTATACTAATTTATTTATCAAATTAAAGTATAGAAGTTTATAAGTTAATCTTCATCCTAAGTCATATTTTTATGTGGTAAAAGAGTTACTTGAGGACAAGTAACATTTAATTTTGGGGGATTTTGATACATCAAAATAATGTGTTTTTTTAAATAAACATTTTATGCTTATTTTTTGTGACATTGCATATTAAAAAAAAGAGTATTTTCATGTTTTTGTTGCAGGTATATCAATTTTAGGCATTTGGAGCAAAAATAGCAAAAATGAGGAAATTTGAAGCCAAAATAAAGAACTTTGTGATTCTGGTGCCTGAAGCGCCATTTTCTAAAGAGTTGGCACCTGAAGTGTCAAAATTGGCGCTTAAAGTACCATTATACAGAGAAGTGGCACCTGAAGTGCCAAAATCAGCGTCTGAAGAGCCAGACTCGGCGCTTGAAGCGTCTGAAGCGCCAAAACCCAAAATAGTGCAGACTTAAGTAACTTGGCGCATGAAGCACCAAAATTGATATTTGATGGATTAAGGCAGTTTGAGATGATTTTGAGCATTTTTTAAAGGCTTGAAATGTTTTAAACGCCCCATGGAGTAATTCAATGCATCTAGACACTTTGGAAGGCTCTCTAATGAAAGAATATGTCTCTTGAATGAATGCACATGTCTTTTGGGATTCAAAAGGTGTGACTTTTGGAGATATTTTAGGAGAGAATTTTGAATTCTTTTTGAGAGAAGGCAGCCACTAATTAAAAGGAGAGGAGACTAGGGTTGAAGTGTGGTTCAATGACAAGAGAAGAGAGAGGCAAGAGAGAGAGTGAGGGACTTAGAGATTTTCTTCTAGGCTTGTAAGAGGAGGGGGAATGTGAGAGATTTTTTCCTCATTACATTTCTAAAAAAGAGTTGAGAGTGCTTGTAAAGAGGGAAAGTGCTTAAAAGGAACTTCTAGGGAAGTGCTTGGGAAGGAGTGTGAGATAAGTTGTCTTTTATTTTTTTAATTTTGTAAACTTGTTTTTATATATGAAATTTGTGTTTTTTTGTTTTCTTCTCATGAATTCTAAGTAGTCTTGTTTATCCTTCTCCCTACTCTCAGATATGGTTTTGTGAAGAATTGATTTTGTTTTATACGATTTTGAATGTCAATAATTTGTGATGATTTAAACTCCGATCTTCATTTACTTTTCAATATGACCAATTAAAATGTTAAAATTTGTTGAGAAACATAAGATCCGAAAGAGCTATGCTTTTTACAACACGACAAGAGTCACGTTCAATTTTAAGGGTGAGAATGTAATCCATAGGTTTGAGTGCAAATAAATAGGGAAATATAATTTACTGGACGCAAAATTGGAGATTTTAAGGTGATAGATTAAAATCCTCAATTTGGTCCAGTTAATTGGAAACTAATGTAAGATCGTTAGCCCTCAGGCGAGGGAGAAGTGAGAGTTCTGAAGTGAGAGCTGATATCCTCCCAACCTAACCATGAAATTAGGCACCGAACTCTGGATTTGTCAATGTTCTTTATACACTTAAAAGAGGGTAAATAATAAGATTACTCCTATTTGACACAATACAATTATATATATATATATATATATTAAAATGATTTTAATTTCTTCACAATTCATATACTCATTGTAAAGGGAAAGGATGCTTTCTTAAATTTTAACTCTTCGTCACAGAAACTTTGATTAGTTTTTATAAGTTTACTTTTGAAGTTTAGCAAGTAGTTTAGTTAACTTAGTTCTTTTAACTGTATTTTAGTTAGCATACATTCAATTATTTTAGATTTGAATTTCGTACTAAAGTTTTTTAGTTTGAATTTTGTGTTTTACATTATAACCATAAGAATTTCCAACTCCCTGTGAGATCGATACTTAGGACTCCATTAGAGCCTTTTATTACTTGAGCGATACGTGTACTTGCATTATTATTAAGGGTTTGGCAGTTTAAAGATTTTAAAAGATAAAATTATTTTTACTAAAGTTATTTTTATTAGGATTTAATTGCATATTTGTTATTAGCACTGCCATGTGTGTTTTGTGGTCCCTAGATACTGCTAATATGCACAGTACAATAATAATTCAAATTATATTTCACTTATATTTCCTTACTTTGTAACAAAACCAAAAACTTGATCCTGGATAAAAATTAAAATTTAACTTTTAATTTATATATATTGGGATACTACACAAGTATACGTATCGTTATCAAGTAATATAGANATTATTAGTACTGCCATGTGTGTTTTGTGATCCCTAAATACTGCTAATATGCACAGTAAAATAATAATTCAAATTATATTTCACTTATATTTCCTTACTTTGCAACAAAACCAAAAATTTGTTCCTGAATAAAAATTAGAATTTAACTTTTAATTTATATATATTGGGATACTACGCCAGTATACGCATCATTATCAAGTAATATAGAACTTTTTGATTAAGACCTGAATATCGAACCCACATGGAGAATACACAATATGCACTATTGAAAGAAAAACTTTATATTTTTAAATAAAAGATAATTATGTAAACTAAAGATGTTTTTTGCAGTAATAAAAATTTAAATATTTTTGGTATTTTTAATATTTTGATAGCACAATAACAATTTAAAAAGATAACTAGAGTTTTTGTAGAAGAAAAACACTAAATATGAAAATATCTTTCTTCTTGTTATGAATCAATAATAAGTATAGGAATTCTGTTGTGGAAGTATGCAACTTGTATTATTCCTAATAAGAGCAATAATATTCTTTACCCTTACTAGAGATGTTATAAAGAACATTGGCTAAATTAAAGTTTGAATAGTTTTGAAGACCGGCTAGGCAAGGAAGATACTAGCTCTCACTCTAGAGTTCCATCGATTCCCTCCACCTGGGGGCTAACATCTCATATCAGAACCTAAAACAATAAACCAAGTTGCCCTTGATTCCCTCCACCTGGGGTGAAGATACTAGCTCTCACTCTAGAGTTCCCTCGATTCCCTCCACCTGGGGGCTAACATCTCATATCATAACCTAAACAATAAACCAAGTTGGGGACTTTAACCTGTCACTTTAAAGTCCTCTAACTCTACACCCTTCAATGAATATTTCGCTATTTATACATATCACTTTAAAGTCCTCTAACTCGTATCAAAACCTAAAACAATAAACCAAGTTGGGGGCTTTAACCTATCACTTTAAAGTCCTCTAACTCTAACACTCTTCAATAAATATTTCCCTATTTATTTGCACTCAATCATATGAACTACATTCTCATTCATACAACCTCATGTGATTCTTTTCAATTGTTGACTGAGACAATACCAGCCCAGTTCTTACATGTTTTCACAACAAATTTTTAACATCTGGATTGACCAAATCAAGAAGTAAATGAAGTGCATGGATTTAAATCATCACAACTACTTCCATCATTGAAAGATCAATACTCTCCACAACTTCCTTCCAAAACTTAATTACTTATCATTTTAAGAAGAAAGATAAAGGGATTAGCCAAATCAAGAAGTAAATGAAGTGCATGGATTTAAATCATCATAACTACTTCCAACATTAAAGATCAATACTTTCCACAACTTCCGTCCAATACTTAATTACTTATTATTTTAAGAAAAAAGATAAAAAAAAACTACTCAGAATCTATGGAGAAAACAAAGTCACACTTTAGTTTAAAAGAAGAAATTATTGTCAAACCAACAACAAGTCTCAATCAAAACCAAAAGTAGTTTCAAAACAAAAAGAGAAAAACTTATCTCAGGTCCTCCACCAAACTCTTGAAGTTCCTTTGATTCTCTTCTCTTTACATTCACTCAAAATAAAATAACAAAAAGGATAAAATAAAAGTAAAAGTGGTGCCTCAAAATCTATCTGAACTAACTCCCCAAATGAGAACTTTCAAAACTTTCCAATAATTTCAGGACCCTTTTCTAAGTCCCAATCTTCTTTCTTTTATAATTTTCCAAAAGGTGCCTTGGTTTATCTTCAAAATATGTCTAGATTTGATGTATTTCCCCAAGAGATGCGTCCTTTCATGATAGTTTTTTGTCCATGGTGGTTATAATCACCCATTAAGCCAATGGGTGCCTCAAAAACCTTTTCAAAATTTGCAGAAATCGAATTTACTTGTCCAATAGCTGCCACTGGCGCTTAAGCGTGGGGCCTCTAGTGCTTAGGCGTGGCCTTCTTTGTTTAATCGACGCTTGAGCGTCGGATGTAACACTTAGGCGCCAAAACTCTTTTGCACATTTTTCACCTTTTTTCTCTAAATTTGATCTTTTTCCCTTCTTTAAGCATTTTTCACCCCTTTTACCTGTATCTGCAAGAAAAACACAAAAATACCTTCTATTGAAGCACAATATCTCAAAAATAGGTATAAAAATGTGTCTAAAAATACGATATATTTTAGGTGTATCATTTTGTAATATTAAAAAAAAATTACAAAATCAACACCGCCTCTAACCTTTTTGCTTCATTTGACTCTAATTAGCTCTATTTGCTCTCTTTAGTGTACCTACAACCAAAAATAATAAAAATAAAATTCATTAAAATGCAATATCATTAAAAATAGACATTAAATGTGCAAATAAAATTAACATATTTTAGGCATGTCAAAATCCCCCATAATTAATTGTTACTTATCCTTAAGTAACTTATTTCTTCTAAAAAATAAAATATTTTATATGTGGAGTGGGTTTTATTAAAGACCTCTATAGTTTTGTCCTATAAATGTCACAGTCACGACTTTAGGAAAATCTTAATAATTCAGGCTAGAAATGAGGCATAAGATTATTTTGTAATCAAGTCTAGGAATTCTAATTTTTCTATTCATTTCAAAAAGTAATTGTAGTTTGAAAAACATTGAAGTCTCAAAAAAATAACAGATAGAATTTGAGAGAACTCTACCAGTGATGGTAAACTAATACTGTAAGAGAATTAAAGCTCAGAACTATAATAAAGTCTCTTTCTTTAAAATGATTTAAATGAGGTCAATTTTTAATTAGACATCCCCTCAAGCTTCTCTTCACTTTCATATAATTTTTTTCTTTTTTACTTATTTTTTTCTTTTTATCTTTTTATTTTTATTTTTAACTTTCAATATCATTTTCAATCTTTTCTTCTTTTCTCAGTAAGAATTATTATATCTGGATTAGCCTTTAATGATTTTAAACTTTGTTATCCTCCTCTTAAAGTTAAAAAATCATCACATTTCTTTACTTTGATAAATTGTATAAGTTTTCAAAAATGATTTTTCATAAAGTCTCAACTCTTTGAAGTATAGATCTAAGATCCCCAGTACTTCAAAAATACAATTTCTTTTTTACTTTAAATAGTAAAATCATATCCATATTCTCTTTTACGTAATATCTTAATTCTTAAAACTAGCATTTATCACCAAAAAGTTACTTAAGTATATCACAACATCTATATAATAAAAAAAATACAGTTGTCTAAAAATAACACTGCATACCTCATATTGCTTTTAAAAAGATATTTTCTTTGAATATAGTTTCTTAAGGACTAATATAATTATGTTTTTCAATAGTTTTTTTCCCTCCCCCAAACATAAATTTTTCTTAATAGGTTAAAACATTTATAACAAAAAATATAGAAGCAAGAAGAAAATTTTCAAAATGATTTTTGTAAAAAGGGTTTAACATGAAAGTATCTAAGTAATAGAAGCAAGTATACAAAAGTAGAAGAGCTTAATTAACATGTATATAACAAAAATATAAGGCTAAGTACAAGATTTTTCTAAACATATCAAACATACATAACAACAGTAATATCAGTAGAATAATTAGTAGTGCAATAACACAAACAATAAGTATGATAAGCAACAAACCGTGATAAATCCACAACAACAATTGTTATACCTAATTGTTTAGAACATCTATGACAACTAAGGAAACAAAACATACAATAAAAAAAAAAACAAGGATACTAATCCTCATCAGCATCTCCTTCTATCTCCTCACCAGTCTTCTCCTCCTCTTCCATATAGTCCTTTGGATGATAGTCTGAAAATGGAGAACTTGGTGCAAACTAAACATTATGATCTCCTTACAGAAAACTCACCAAAGATGTATTGAAACTCTTATCATAGTCATGTTTGAGTTTCAAGTATCCCTGGACATGATCAACCTTATAATCATCATCAATCACTTTACCTTGGAGATATGATATGTCATATTTCAAAGCCTGATAATCACTGTGAAGATCTTCTAGAGTGTATTTGAATTTAGCGGATGTACGAGAAGTAGAACCTCTAGAAGTGGAAGGAGCATATGAAGAACTAGCTTCAAAACCAAACATATAATGCTTCTCGTAAGCACTAACAATAGATCTACTGATAGGCTTCAGAGGTTGTAATACTTCCTCCCATTTATTATATCCTACTCCTGATTTCTTACATAAAGTAAAAATGTGGGCAGGATAAACTAAGCCTCCGGTGGTTCCACCTCTAGAATAAATAATCTTATAAATTAATGATCCAATATTTATATTCTTCATTTGTTGTATGCAGAATTTCAAGGATGCTCTCTCCTTGGTAACTTTACTAAGATGGTTTGAAGAAAGAAGAGTAGAAATAAAATAGTGTCATGCCTTTGAGGGTGCATTTAACTTTGAGGTAGAAAAATTTACCTTATGATCATTCTTCACTTTCCAAGCTCCTCTTACATCAGTCAGAAATGCAATCACCTCATCCAACTGTGATTTAGTAGGCTCAAATGAAGAATAATCACAGTTCAAAATATCATGCAATTGGTACAGAGCACTGATGCGCTCAGGTGTAAACTCCACTCTTCTTCAACAACAACAAAGGCTTAATCCCACTACGTGGGGTCGACTACATGACTTCTTTTTCTCCATTGCGTCTTATTTATTGTCATATTTTCATTTAGTTCTAATAAATTAAGATCATTTTTTATACAATAAGCCAAGTCATCCTAGGTCAACCTCTACCTACTTAACATAAGTCGAATTTAAAACACCTACTCTTCTAATCAGATCATCAGATGGTCGACGCTTAATGTGACCAAACCATCAAAGGCTACTTTCTCTAATTTTGTCCATCTCACGGATATATTCATTTCTCATTTTGCCTCTTAGTGTAAAACCACTTATCCACCTAATCATTCTCATCTCAACAACACTTAACTTAGTATTATGCTTCTCTTTTCAAGGCCAACATTCAGCGCCATAAAGCATTGTACGTCTCACCACCGTCTTATAAAATTTTCCTTTCAATCGAAGTGGTACTTTTCTATCAAACAAAAGGTCTGAAGCATTCCTCCATGTCAACCAACCAACTTGAATTCTACTATTAACATCCCCATCTACATCACCATCGCTTTGAATAATAAACCCGAGATATCTAAATCGTTCACACATTTTAATAATTTGATTGCCCAAAGTTACACTTCTGTCATTAGAGCTACTAGTACTAAAATTACATTTCATGTAGTCAGTGTTAGTTCTACTCAAACTAAGGCCTTTAGACTCCAATGTCGACCTCCCTAATTCAAGTTTTTCTTAGGCTTTCTCTTGTCTTATCCACGAGAAGGATATCATCAGCAAAAAGCATACACCAAGGTACATCCTCCTGTATGTTTCCAGTAAGACCAGCCATAACTAAAGCAAAAAGGTATGGGCGTAAAGCCGATCTCTGATGTAAACCAACAGAAATAGGAAAATATTGGACAATCCTCCTTCAATTTGAACACAAGTAATAGCTCTAGTATACACATCCTTAATGACTTAAATATAAGTCAAATCAACACCTTTATTCTTAAGAACTCCATAAAGGATATCTCTTGGAACCTTATCATAAACCTTTTCAAAATCAATAAAAATCAAATGTAGATTCTCCTTATTATCTTTGAACTTCTCCATCAAACCTCTAAAAACATGTACATCTTCTTTGTAGACCTGCCAGACATAAATCCAAATTTGTTATATGTCTTAACCTATGTTCAATTACCTTCTCCCATAATTTTAAAGTATGACACATCAAATTAATCTCTCTATAATTTGCACAGTCTTGTGCATCCCCTTTATTCTTAAAATAGGGACTAAAATACTCTTCCTCCACTCCTTAGGCATCTTTTTAGTTTTTAAAATAATATTAAAGAGTTTAGTAAGCCAAGAAACTTCAAAATCTCTTAAACATTTCCATACTTCAATTGGGATATCATTAGGTCCTACAGACTTTCCACCCTTGGTTTTCTTTAAAGCCTCCACATCAATTGGGATATCATCAGGTCCTACAGACTTTCCACCTTTGGTTTTCTTTAAAGCCTCCTCATTTTTACTAATGCGACTATAAAAAATGAAATTTTTTATTATTATTAATGATAATAAGATCACTAAGGTTGATCATATTTTCATAAACATCATTAAAAAGTTTATCAAAATAACTCACCCACCTTTTTTGAATATGTTTTTTCTAAGAAAAGCACTTTTTTATTTTCATCTTTAATACGCTTTACTTGAGTTAAATCCTTACTTTTCTTTTCTCTTTTTTTTGCAAGTATGTATGTATATATATATATATNATATTCATAGATATGCTTCTCTTCCTTATTGTGTTTTACGAACTCCTATTCTCCTTAACAAGCTGTCGTTCTCTCAATGCCTTTCCCAAACGGACTCCCGTCATGAAACTCTTCTCCAACAAAAGATGATACTCCTGTCGATGTCTGACATAAATAATATTAGAGTTTTATGTAAGAAGAAAAGAATGAGACTTTATGAAAAATCATTAAAACTAAAATGAATTTATAAAGTGAAGAAAAGCAAAAAGTTTTAACTTTAAGAAGAGGATAGTGAAGTTCAAAATTATTAAAGGCTATCCAGATATAGTAATCCTCATTTGAAAAAGAAAATAAAAGAAAGGATTCATAAGAACATGAATTAAAAAATAAAATAAAATAAAATAAAAATGTGGAGAAGCTTGAGGAGAGGCCTAATAAAAAATTGGCTTCACTTGAATCAACTTGAGGAAAAGGCTTTATTATATTTTCTAAACTTTTATTCGAGTATTAACACCCTTAATAATAAAGTTTTCATGAAATTATTTTTTCATATGGATTTTCCAAGTATCCTTGATATAACAAATTGTAATTCTTCTTGAAATGAATGGAGATTCAAAAATCTTAGATTTGATTGCTAAGTATTCTTATACTTATAGTTTTAATCTAAGTTATTAAAATTTTTTCTTAAATTATACTATTTTATTTATCAAATTAAAGTATAGAAGTTTATAAGTTAATCTACATCCTAAGTCATATTTTTATGTGGTAAAAGAGTTACTTGAGGACAAGTAACATTTAATTTTGGGGGATTTTGATACATCAAATAATGTGTTTTTTTAAATATACATTTTATGATTATTTTTGGTGACATTGCATATTAAAAGAAGAGTATTTTCATGTTTTTGTTACAGGTATATCAATTTTAGGCATTTGGAGCAAAAATAGTAAAAATGAGAAAATTTGAAGCCAAAATAGAGAACTTTGTGATTTTGGCGCCTGAAGCGTCATTTTCTAGAGAGTTAGCACCTGAAGTACCAAAATTGGCGCTTAAAGTGCCATTATACAGAGAAGTGGCACCCGAAGTGCCAAAATTAGCGTCTGAAGAGCCAAAATCGACGCTTGAAGCGTCTGAAGCGCCAGAACCCAAAATAGTGCGAACTTAAGTAACTTGGCGCATGAAGCGCCAAAATTGATATTTGATGGATTAAGGCAGTTTCAGATGATTTTGAGCATTTTTAAAAGGCTTGAAATGTTTTAAACGCCCCATGGAGTAATTTAATGCATCTAGACACTTTGGAAGGCTCTCTAATGAAGGAATATGTCTCTTGAATGAATGCACACGTCTTTTGGGATTCAAAAGGTGTGACTTTTAGAGATATTTTAGGAGGGAATTTTGAATTCTTTTTTAGAGAAGGCAGCCACTAATTAAAAGGAGAGGAGACTAGGGTTGAAGTGTGGTTCAGTGACAAGAGAAGAGAGAGGCAAGAGAGAGAGGGGGAGGGACTTAGAGATTTTCTTCTAGGGTTGTAAGAGCAGGGGGAATGTGAGAGATTTCTTCTTCATTACATTTCTAAGAAAGAATTGAGAGTGCTTGTAAAGAGAGAAAGTTCTTAAAAGGAACTTCTAGGGAATTGCTTGGGAAGGAGCGTGAGATTAGTTATCTTATATTTCTTTAATTTTGTAAACTTGTTTTTATATATGAAATTCATGTTTTGTTGTTTCTTTCTCATGAATTCTGAGTAGTCTTCTTTATCCTTATCCCTACTCTGAGATATGGTTTTGTGAAGAATTGATTTTGTTTTATACAATTTTGAATGTCAATAATTTGTGATGATTTAAACTCCGATCTTCATTAACTTTTCAATCTGACCAATTAAAATGTTAAAATTTGTTGAGAAACATAAGATCCGAAAGGGCTATGCTTTCTACAACAAGGTAAGAGTCAAGTTCAATTTCATGGGTGAGAATGTAATCCATAGGTTTGAGTGCAAATAAATAAGGAAATATATTTTACTGGACACAGAATTGGAGATCTTAAGGTGATAGATTAAAATCCTCAATTTGGTCCAATTGATTGGAAACTAATGCATATATATATATATATATATATATATATATATATATATATATATATATATATATAT
>JXCR01145805.1:96714-148518 GCA_002079205.1 Phalaenopsis hybrid cultivar
AAAAGGTGGCTTCATTATTCCATATCTAGATTATTTTAAAAGAAAACCTATCTCGAAATATACAAACATAAACAAAAGAAGAACACAGCAAGAAACAACCAGTTAGTGTTTNTACAGGGAGAATACACAATATGCACTATTGAAAAACAAACTTTCTATTTTTAATAAAAAGATAATTATGTAAACTAAAGATGATTTTTGCAGTAATAAAAATTTAAATATTTTTGGTATTTTTAATATTTTATAGAACAAATAACAATTTAAAAAGATAACTAAAATTCTTGTAGAAGAAAATCACTAATATGAGAATATCTTTCTTCTTATTATGAATCAGTAATAAGTATAGGAATTATTTTGTGGAAATATGCAAATTGTGTTGTTCCAAATAGGAGCAATAATATTCTTTACCCTTACTAGAGATGCTATAAAGAACATTAGCTAATCTATAGTTTGAATAGTCTTGAAGACCGGCTAGGCAGGGAAGATACTAGCTCTCACTCTAGAGTTCCCTAGAGCAATAATATTCTTTACCCTTACTAGAGTTGCTATAAAGAACATTGGCTAATTTAAAGTTATTTTTGAAGACCAGCTACGGAGGGAAGATACTAGCTCTCACTCTAGAGTTCCCTCGATTCCCTCTACCTGGGGGCTAACATCTCGTATCAGAACCTAAAACAATAAACCAAGTTGGGGGATTTAACCTATCACTTTAAAGTCCTCTAACTCTACACCCATCAATGAATATTTCCCTATTGATTTGCACTCAATCATATGAACTACATTCTCATTCATACAACCTCATGTGATTCTTTCCAATTGTTGACTGAGACAGTACCGGCCCAGTTCTTACATGTTCTCACAACAAATTTTAACATCTGGATTGGCCAAATCAAGAAGTACATCCCAGTTCTTACATGTTCTCACAACAAATTTTAACATCTGGATTGGCCAAATCAGTTGTTGACTGAGACAATACCAGTCTGGTTCTTACATGTTCTCACAACAAATTTTAACATCTGGATTGGCCAAATCAAGAAGTAAAACAATACCAGCCCGGTTCTTACATGTTCTCACAACAAATTTTAACATCTGGAATGACCAAATCAAGAAGCAAATGAAGTGCATGGATTTAAATCATCACAACTTCTTCCAACATTGTCAAATCAAGAAGTAAATGTCTGGTTCTTACATGTTCTCACAACAAATTTTAACATCTGGATAGACCAAATCAAGAAGTAAATGGTCGGCTCAGTTCTTACATGTTCTCACAACAAATTTTAACATCTGGATTGGTCAAATCAAGAAGTAAATGATCTGATTCTTACATGTTCTCACAACAAATTTTAACATATGGATTGGCCAAATCAAGAAGTAAATGAAACATGGATTTAAATTATCACAACTTCTTCTAACATTAAAGATCAATACTCTCCATAACTTTCATCCAACACTTTTAATCATGTTCTCACAACAAATTTTAACATCTGGATTGGCCAAATCAAGAAGTAAATGAAGTGCATTGATTTAAATCATCACAACTTCTTCGAACATTAAAGATCAATACTCTCCACAACTTCCATCCAAAACTAAAATCAATATAACTACTTCCAACATTAAAGATCAATACTCTCCACAACTTCCTTCCAAAACTTAATTACTTATCATTTTAAGAAGAAAGATAAAGGGATTAGCCAAATCAAGAAGTAAATGAAGTGCATGGATTTAAATCATCATAACTACTTCCATCATTGAAAGATCAATACTCTCCACAACTTCCTTCCAAAACTTAATTACTTATCATTTTAAGAAGAAAGATAAAGGGATTAGCCAAATCAAGAAGTAAATGAAGTGCATGGATTTAAATCATCATAACTACTTCCAACATTAAAGATCAATACTTTCCACAACATCCGTCCAATACTTAATTACTTATCATTTTAAGAAGAAAGATAAAAAAAACTACTTAGAATCCATGGAGAAAACAAAGTCACACTTTATTTTAAGAGAAGAAATCATTGTCTAACCAACAATAGGTCTCAATCAAAACCAAAAGTAGTTTCAAAACAAAAAGAGAAAAACTTATCTCAAGTCCTCCACCAAACTCTTGAAGTTCCTTTGATTCTCTTCTCTTTACAGTCACTCAAAATAAAAAAACAAAAAGGATAAAATAAAAATAAAAGTGGTGCCTGAAAATCTCTCTGAACTAACTCCCAAAATGAGAACTTTCAAAACTTTCCAATAATTTTAGGACCCTTTTCTAAGTCCCAATCTTCTTTCTTTTATAATTTTCTAAAAGGTGCCTTGGTTTCTCTTCAAAATATGTCTAGATTCAATGTATTTCCCCAAGAGATGCATCCTTTCTTGATATTTTTGTCCATGGTGGTTATAACCACTTATTAAGTCAATGGGTGCCTCAAAAACCTTTTCAAAATTTGTAGAAATTGAATTTACTTGTTTAATAGTTGCCACTGGCGCTTAAGCGTGGGGCCTTTGGTGCTTAGGCGTGGCCTTCTCTGTTTAATCGGCGCTTAGGCACCAAAACTCTTTTGCACATTTTTCACCTTTTTGCTCTAAATTTGATCCTTTTTCACTCCTTTAAGCATTTTCACCCCTTTACGTGTATCTACAAGAAAAACACAAAAATACCTTCCATTAAAGCACAATATCTCGAAAATATGTATAAAAATATGTCTAAAAATACAACATATTTTAGGTATATCGTTTTGTAATATTAAAAAAAAAAACAAAAGCAACACCGCCTCTAACCTTTTTGCTTCATTTGACTCTAATTAGCTCTATTTGCTCTCTTTAATGTACCTACAACAAAAAAAAAATAAAAATAAATTTCATTAAAATGCAATATCATTAAAAATAGGCATTAAATGTGCAAATAAAATTAACATATTTTAGGCATGTCAAATTCCCCCATAATTAATTGTTACTTGTCCTTAAGTAACTTATTTCTTTTAAAAAATATAATATTTTAATATGTGGAGTGGGTTTCATTAAAGACCTCTATAGTTTTGTCCTATAAATGTGACAGTCATGACTTTAGGAAAATCTTAATAATTCAGGCTAGAAATGGGCATAAGATTATTTTGTAATGAAGTCTAGGAATTCTAATTTTTCTATTCATTTCAAAAAGTAATTGTAGTTTGAAAAACATAGAAGTCTCAAAAAAATAACAGATAGAATTTGAGAGAACTCTACCCGTAAAGGTAAACTAATATTGTAAGAAAAATTAAAGCTCAGAACTATAATAAAGTCTTTTTCTTTAAAATGATTTAAATGGGGTCAATTTTTAATTAGACATCCCCCTCAAGCTTCTCTTCACTTTCATATAATTTTTTTTTCTTTTATATCATTTTCAATCTTTTTTTTCTTTTTTCAGTAAGAATTATTATATATGGATTAGTCTTTAATGATTTTAAACTTTGTTATCCTCCTTTTAAAGTTAAAAACTCATAACATTTCTTTACTTTGATAAATTGTATAAGTTTTCAAAAATGATTTTTCATAAAGTCTGAACTCTTTGAAGTATAGATCTAAGATCCCCAGTATTTCAAAAATACAATTCTTTTTTACTTTAAATAATAAAATCATATCAATATTCTCTTTTACATAGTATCTTAATTCTTAGAACTAACATTTATCACCAAAAACTTACTTAAAAAAATACAGTTCTCTAAAAATAACACCACATACCTTATATTGCTTTTAAAAAGATATTTTCTTTGAATATAGTTTCTTAAGGACTAATATAATTATGTTTTTCAATAGTTTTTCTCCCTTCCCCAAACATAAATTTTTCTTAATAGGGCAGTAGAGCTTAATTAACATGTATATAACAAAAATATAAGGCTAAGTACAAGATTTTTCTAAACATATCAAACATACATAACAACAGTAATATTAGTACAACATTTAGTAGTGCAATAACACAAACAATAAGTACGATAAGCAACAAACCGTGATAAATCCACAACAACAATTTTTATACCTAATTGTTTAGAGCATCTATCAAAACTAAGGAAACAAAACATACAATAAACAAAACAAGGATACTAATCCTCATCAACATCTCCTTCTATCTCCTCACTAGTCTTCTCCTCCTCTTTCATATAGTCCTCTGGGTGATAGTCTGAAAATGGAGAACTTGGTGCGAACTAAACATTATGATCTCCTTGCATAAAACTCATCAAAGATGTATTATAACTCTTATCATAGTCATGTTTGAGTTTCAAGTATCCCTGGACATGATCAACCTTATAATCATTATCATTCACTTTACCTTGGAGATATGCTATGTCATGTTTCAAAGCCTGATAATCACTGTGAAGATCTTCTAGAGTGGCTTTGAATTTAGCGGATGTACGAGAAGTAGAAGCTCTAGAAGTGGAAGGAGCATCTAAAGAACTAGCTTCAAAGCCAAATATATAATGCTTCTCGTAAGCACTAACAATAGATCTACTGATAGGCTTCAGAGGCTGTAATACTTCCTCCCATTTATTATATCCTACTTCTGATTACTTACATAAAGTAAATATCCGGGCACGATAACGTAAGCCTCCAGTGGTTCCACCTCTAGAATAAATAATCTTATAAATTAATGATCCAATATTTATATTCTTCATTTGTTGTATGCAGAAATTCAAGGATGCTCTCTCCTTGGTAACTTTACTAAGATAGTTTGAAGAAAGAAGAGCAGAAATAAAATAATGTCATGCCTTTGAGGGTGCATTTAAATTTGAGGTAGAAAAATTTACCTTATGATCATTCTTCATTTTCCAAACTCCTCTTACATCAGTCAAAAATGCAATCACCTCATCCAACTGTGATTTAGTAGGCTCAAATTAAGAATAATCACAGTTCAAAATATCATGCAATTGGTATAGAGCACTGATGCGCTCAGGTGTAAACTCCACTCTTCTTCAACAACTACAAAGGCTTAATCCCACTATGTGGGGTCGACTACATGACTTCTTTTTCTCCATTGCGTCCTATTTAGTGTCATATTTTCATTTAGTTCTAATAAATTAAGATTATTTTTAATACAATAATCCCAAGTCATCCTAGGTCTACCTCTGCCTACTTAACATAAGTGGAATTTAAAACATCTACTCTTCTAATAAGATCATCAGATGGTCGACGCTTAATGTGACCAAACCATCAAAGGCCGCTTTCTCTAATTTTGTCCATCTCATGGATATATTCATTTCTCATTTTGCCTCTAAGTGTAAAACCACTTATCCACCTAATCATTCTCATCTCGACAACACTTAACTTAGTATTATGCTTCTCTTTTAAAGGCCAACATTCAGCGTCATAGAGCATTTAGGTCTCATCACTGTCTTATAAAATTTTCCTTTCAGTCGAAGTGGTACTTTTCTATCACACAAAAGGCCTTAAGCATTCCTCCATGTCGACCAACCAACTTGAATTCTACTATTAACATCTCCATCTATATCACCATCACTTTGAATAATAAACCCGAGATATCTAAATCGTTCACACATTTTAATAATTTGATTGCCCAAAGTTACACTTCTGTCATTAGAGCTACTAGTACTAAAATTACATTTCATGTAGTCAGTGTTAGTTCTACTCAAACTAAGGCCTTTAGACTCCAATGTAGACCTCCATAATTCAAGTTTTTCTGAGGCTTTTCTCTTGTCTTATCCACGAGAAGGATATCATCAGCAAAAAGCATACACCAAGGTACATCCTCCTGTATACGTCCAGTAAGACCATCCATAACTAAAGCAAAAAGATATGGGCTTGAAGCCGATCCCTGATGTTTCCAGTAAGACCAGCCATAGCTAAAGCAAAAAGGTATGGGCTTAAAGCCGTTCTATGATGTAAAACAACAGAAATAGGAAAATATTGGTCAATCCTCCTTCAATTTGAACACAAGTAATAGCTCTAGTATACATATCCTTAATGACTTAAAATAAGTCATATCAACACCATTCTTCTTAAGAACTCCCTAAAGGATATCCCTTGGAACCTTATCATAAACTTTTTCAAAATCAATAAAATCAAATGTAGATTCTCCTTATTATCTCTGAACTTCTCCATCAAACCTCTCAATAAATGACATCTTCTTTTGTAGACCTGTCAGACATAAATCCAACTTGACTATGAGAAATCTTTGTTATACGTCTTAACCTATGTTCAATTACCTTCTCCCATAATTTTAAAGTATGACACATCAACTTAATCTCTCTATAATTTTCACAGTCTTGTGCATCCCCTTTATTCTTAAAATGGGGACCAAAATACTCTTCCTCCACTCCTCAGACATCTTTTTAGTTTTTAAAATAATGACCAAAATACTCTCCCTCCACTCCTCAGGCATCTTTTTAGTTTTTAAAATAATATTAAAGAAGTTTTATAAGCCAAGAAAAACTCCAAAATCTAGGACCAAAATACTCTTCCTCCACTCCTCAGACATCTTTTTTAGTTTTTAAAATAATATTAAAGACCAAAATACTCTCCCTCCACTCCTCAGGCATCTTTTTAGTTTTTAAAATAATATTAAAGAAGTTTTATAAGCCAAGAAGTCCCAAATCTTTAAACATTTCCATACTTTGGTTGGGATATCATTAGGTCCTACAG
Source organism: Phalaenopsis hybrid cultivar (assembly GCA_002079205.1). Taxonomy (NCBI): domain Eukaryota; kingdom Viridiplantae; phylum Streptophyta; class Magnoliopsida; order Asparagales; family Orchidaceae; genus Phalaenopsis; species Phalaenopsis hybrid cultivar. Next base: position 103,333 of record JXCR01145805.1, read on the forward strand.
ACTTTCCACCCTTGGTTTTCTTTAAAGCCTCCTCAACTATTTTAATAATGCGACTATAAAAAATGAAACTTATTATTATTATTAACGATATTAAGATCACTAAGGTTGATCATATTTTCATAAACATCATTAAAAATTTTATCAAAATAACTCACCCACCTTTTTTGAATATCTTTTTTCTAAGAAAAGCACTTTTTTATTTTCATCTTTAATACGCTTTACTTGAGTTAAATATTTAATTTTCTTTTCTCTTTGTTTNACCATGGTGAAGTAACCGAAAATTTCCCAACATTGGGTTATAATTAAGCTTTCAACTGCTTCGCTGGGAATGAAGAAAGCCCTCTCCCGAATAACATTTCTATGAGCAAGAAGATTGATGTATCTGTACTGAGCCTTAATATTGGCGAACTTCCCAGATTCAAACTCAAGTTTTCCTTTTTCTCTCTTAATTTTAGGAGCCATAATTTATAAAAATTTGTAAAAAAAATTCCACATAAATTCCAAATAATATTCTTGAACTCCCAACAACATTTTTCAAAGGTAAGAAACTTTTTACCATGGATTCATCCCTCATTTCTTCCAAAAAATCCAAAATTTCAGCACATGAGCAATGTAAGAAGAATCCATAGTGAAAATAAAAAAAATTTGCATTAAAGTGAAGCTCTTAACTTGAGAAGATCAAATTCAAAGTTTTTAAGCCAAGAAATTAACCAAAAAACCAAGATTTGAGAAGCCTTAGAAAGCCCCCACACTATTTTTCACGGAAACCAGGAAGAAGAAGGTGATAGTTTGGGCAAAACCAAAGTTTTAACCCAAATTTGGTGATTCAGCTGAACCGACACTTAAGCGCCAAGTTCTAGTGCCTAAGCGCCAGGTTCTCGAGTTTCTAGCGCCTAGGCGCCAGGTTTTGGTGCCTAGATTTTGTTTTTTCATTTTTTTATCAAACTTTAACAAAGAGTGATCCATCTTATAGTTACTTATTTTTAGTGCACATTTTATGATTATTTTATGCATATTTTTAGTGATATTGCACTTTAAAAGAAGGTATTTGGTATGTTTTTTGTTTCGGGAACATGGAATGGACATTTAGAGAAAATGAGGGAAAAATGAGCAAAAATGGTGCAATTTGTATGGCGTCATAGCACTGCCCCCTGGCGCTATGGTCCTATAGATGAGCGCAGTGGGTGATATAGTGCCCATACTAGTATTATAGCACCAATAACTTCTCGTCTAGAAAATATATTGAATTTGACCAAATTTTAAAGGGGTGTTTGAAGCAACCCTTGGTTATTTTCAGAGATTTATTAATAAAGACAAAAGTTGGATGAAAAAGAGGACTTTTTGGCAGCATTTGAATGCTTTAAAAAGTCTCTCTTTTGTGTTTAAGTGTGAGTTTATGTATGTTTTGTGTTGTAAGAGTAAGAGTTTGGAGAACACTTCAAGGAGACTCCAGAATTTGTGTTGTGGAGACAACTTAAGGTACTTTGTATTTGTGTTTAAGTTTTTGTTTCTAAGACTTGGATTTCAATACAAGTTTGGTGTTTTTGTTTTATTCTCCATGAATTCTGAGTAGTTCCCTTTCTTTCTCCTTACTCTTGGGAATTAATCTTGTGGGATTAGAATGATTTAAAGATATCTTTTTACTTTTTAAAATTATGATGATATTTCTCTGATTCTTCATTGACTTTACAAATTGGCTACTTGTGAGGTTAAAATCCATTGAAAATATAAAGACCTGTGAGGGCTATGATTTCACCCAACAAGTGAATGTCGCACTTCATTTTAGGCAGAGTCGTTGCGATCACCTAAGGGGGAGTGCAATTAGATAGAGAGATAAGTTTTGATGGACATATAATTGATGTTTCTAGGGTGACGGACTATATTTTTCTTCCAAATCAGTTTAGAGTTTAGCTTGTAAGGGTCCCTACTAGGCCCTATAGAGAGGGCACAATGGGTAATCTGGAGGTTAGAGGATAAAATCTACTTAGTAATACCACACAAATTGGTGAAAAACTCTAAATTAGGCAATGTTCTTTGCTAGCACTGAGAGGGGGTAAAGAATAAGAATGCTCCTATTTTTCATAATACATCATCAATTTTTAGTCATTCAAATCCTAAATAAATTAATTCTCATTGTAAGGGGGAATATCTTTACATATTATTCAAACTCATTAGATTTACCTTTATTAAACTGTTAATCATAGTTGTTTCTATTTGCTTTAATTATCCTTTTCCATTGTGATCATTTTGTTTTTATTTAATATGAAATTTAAATAGAATTTGTTTCTGATTTTTGCAAAGCTAATTTAAAAGAATTCAACTTTCCTCGTGGGATCGATACTGGGGTTTTTAAAGAAAATCCTATATTACTTGGAATGATATGTATACTTGAGTAGTACCACAAGTGTGAAGCTTTATTATTTATTTTTCATATCATTTCATATATTCACACTAGCCGCTGAACATAATTTGGAGCAAGTTTTTGGCATCGTTGTCAGGGAAAACTAACAGACCTTGTTAAATTTGGAATTTGGAAAAGTAACATAACATTTTAAATGTGGAATTTGGACATGTAATAGAAATTTTTGAATTTAGAAAGTAAACTTTTTGATTTACAATTTTTTTTAAATTGTAGATTTAATTTTATTTAAAATTAAAAGCTAAAAATATAAAAAAAATATAAAAATACGAGGAAAAAAATATAAGAATCTGAAAAATCAAAATAAGGAAATTTCTTTTATTTTGTTGTGTTATTTTATTTTCTGAAATTTTATCATTTGTAGGCATAGTTCGGGATCTGAAGGTTTAGTGCCCTATGATTCTAAATTAGAATGTACTATAAGAAAAATTAAAAAACAGGGAAAACTTTATAATTTTCAAGATATGGCGAGCACTTCACAAAATACTATTGAAATGCAAAATGTTGAAAATGAACATCATAATTTACAAAAACCTTTAAGAGATTATGCAAACCTTATGACATATGAAATTCACATAAGTATTCAAATTCCTGCTGTAGTAGCTAACTCATTTGAATTGAAACCTACAATAATACAAATGGTACAAAATAATACTGACGACGTTAAACCAAGCACTCTGTGGGATACAACCCATAGTTATCTGTGTGTTTATTTTGAATGTTATGTTTTATGTTTAATTTAGAAAATTTTGATAGTATGTTAAATATATAATAATTTAGTGATTATTCTAAGACCTTAAAAGAAGACTTAGGCATGTTAGAATGAGTATTTGAACGTAAAGTTGATCTATGCTAAATTGAGCACCGGAGCTTAAGCGCCAATATCCGGTGCTTAAGCAATGCAATTATAAACATGTGAAAATTTTTGTTTTTAAAAGTTTTAACCTTGATTTAGTTAGCTTTATCATGAGATAACAGTTTTAAGACGTTTTTAGGAGTTCTGGGGAGGTTTAGAGCCTATAAATAGAAGGGCTATGTGAGGATTTATACCACAATTTAACTCTAATCCTATATTCTAAGTGAGAAGGAGAGCTTTGAAAGATGTCATCTTGGGAGAGTGATTTGAAGAAAAAAGAGGAAGTAATGAGAAAGAAGTTTGTTAGTCATGGTGCACAACAGTTATACAATAGTTTTCTTGCCATTAGTATGGAAGGAATATTAGAGAAAATCACTAAACTTGAGGCTGATGTGGCTTCAATTAAAGCAAAAGTAATGGAAGTTGACGCGCATTTGGATTATATGGGATGACAACTTAAGATGCAGTTTGTCGATACCAGTTTTATAGAAGAAGCATACAAGGTTATGTATCTAAAGAATGGATTGAAGAAGTTTCAATCAGAGTTATTAACCACTGTCCGTTTTATCAGATTTACATTCCAAATGCTGAAGCTGAGACTAATGATAGGCCAGGGTTCATTCCACCGAAAGGAGAGTGGAATTAAGTTTTTTGTTTAGTTTTTGTTGATTAATGTTAAATGTGTTTAGTGTGTATTTAATGTTAAGAATGTTTAGTGTTTTTGTTAGGATTTTTTTCATCCAAGATTATTTAGATTGAGAATCTATGTATTGAAAATATTTTTAATTGTTTGTGAAAGAATATAAGTATTTTTTGTGTGTGAAATTTTGTGTTATTTAGTGTGGAATTGAATTAGTTAAGATTGGTGAATCTTGAGAAAGAGGAGAGTTGAAAGGGAAGAAAATAGTTATTAAGGAGTTATGAGACCTTGTAGGGTTGGTTGACTTACGCTAGAAGTGCATTTTACTTAAAAACAAAAAATCAAAATTTGTGCACTGACGCCTAAGCACCAAGACCCTGCACTTAAGCGTTGCCTAAAATGGGAGACAGACACCTAAGCGTCAAACCATTCGCGCTTAAGCAACAATTAACACAGATCAGTTTGCGAACCCATTTCTTTCACTCGATGTCATTTAATACTTCTTGAGTTCGTGATTTTGAGATTAAGGCATCCCCTAATTTGAAGATTTCTTGATGGTTTGGAGAAAAAATTGTTAGATTTGATCTTCTTGAGGTATGAGCTTCACTTCTATGTAAAAATTTTTTATTTTCACCATGTATTTTGAGCACATTATGGATCTACCAGAAAATCACTACTCATGGTGAAAATTTGAGAAACATCTATGGAAAATACATATATTTGGTAGTTTATGCTTTTAGGAGTTGAGTTTAATGATTTAGAGTTGAATTTTGATTTATTATGAATTTTATATAATTTTTTTAAAAATTACACCAAGGATGAAGAGGAGCAAAGTAAAAGCCCAATTTGATTCAAGCAAGTTTTTTAGTGCAAGAGCTAAGGATTGATAAATTGATTCACAGCAATCAAGAAAATTGATCCCTGAGCATTATTTCAAGAATCTGGGAGGAGCTATAGAAGATTTTATTGATCGCAGCCAATGGGAGTGATTTTGTTGTTTTTCTATTGTGGCAGTTATTTTTGTTGTTCAGGAGTTTTATGCAAATCTTCCTGAGGTTGAAGAAGAAGGAGCCATGGTTGGAAGAAAGACAATGCCTTTCTCATCTGAGGTAATAAACTAGTTTTATAATTTGCCCTTGAGCACTTTATATTTTTGTTCCAACTATAGTTCAACTGAGGAGGAGTTAGATGAGATTATTTCATCGTTAACTGGAGGAAGAGGATTATGGAAAATTATTGATGAAAGAAGAGTTAACTTCCCCACTTCGAAGTTAGATGCCCCATCAAAGCCATGACACTACTTTATTTATGCTTGTATGCTGCCTACCAATCATCTTAGTGAAGTGACCCATGATCGAGCAACTTTGAACTATTGTATTCAACAGTTCAAGCCCATCGACATTGGAGCTTTGATTCATAGTGTTATTAACAGTTCTACCATCACTGCTACCACTGCAGGTTTGTGATTCACATTCTTGATATTTCATTATGCGAGCAGGCTAGAGTTAGATTTGATAGCTGGGAGGAGATATTGCAGCCACTCCAACCTATTACTACTGTGAATGTGAAGTCTTATTTATATCATTCGATTTTTAGTTGGGGAGGTGGACTATTTGGTAGTTCAGCTGCTTTGACATCTCAAGCTTCCACTTCACGTGCTTCTACATCACAGGGTCAGACTTCTGGATCTGATTCTTAGTCACAACTATTACAAAGGATATTAAATAATGTCCTTTACACCACTGAAAAGGTATTAAATTTAGAAAACTTTGCAGAGCATATGGAAGGATATAAGAGGAGACATAGTGATTAAGAGGAAGAATTCCACTCATCTATGAAAAACCTCATGAGAGGTAACCAGATATAGTTTTCACTCAATATCCAAGATATCCATCATATGAGCTTGCAACTATTTGGCATAGTGATGAGAGTGATGCTGAGGAAGAAGATGATTAGACTGGCTTTGTAGTTTAGTTTAGTTTTTTTTATATATTGTTGTGAACTGTTTATGGTGCAGTTATACAATACTTTTGTTGTGTTTTGAGTTGTATTTGTTGAGACTGTTAGTTTTGTTTGTGTTTTATTTTGTTAGACACTGATGTGATGTATTTATGTTTTTGTGAGTAGTTATTATGTTTTTGTGGTAGTAATTGTGTTAATTTTGTTTTTTAATCCTTTTAGTTAGTCCTTGTTGAACTTAATTCTGAATCTTAGGAAGGTTTAGAATATTGTTAATTTTTACTTAAAAACTTCATGTTTAAAATTTTTAATTTACTACCAGATATTTTCTTTATATTGTAGTTGTGTATGTTTGTTAGTGTGTTTGTTTGCTTCTAGGTTATCCTCCACAGCATAGAAGTTTAATGAATCTCTTTATGTTAAGTAAATTAAAATTGGATAAAAATTTAATTTTTACTCTTGTTTTTCATTTTGTTTGTGCTTAGACATTTAGGATGTAAAATTTCCTGCTTGTATGTTATGTTTAGTTTTCATTCCTGACTATTTATATATGATGCTAAAATTTTTTATTTTATTAAAATTTAAGTTGGGGTGGGGGGGATGAAAAATTTTCTAAAAAACTTGAAATTTATTTTTTCTCAAATATACTTAAAATAAATTTGATTTTGATTTAAAGAAAAATGATCATGTATATGAAGTTATATTAGAGAAGTAAAATTTTGAATATAGAAATGAGTAAGAGAATTAGTTGTAATTTATAGTAATGAAGAAAAACTTAAAATTAAATTTTTTTTGGTGGAATATAATAAATATTGTGCAACTATCTTGAGTAGGAGAAATTTTATTTTTGAAAAATGTAGAAGAATTAATCTTTTATTTTTGAAGCTTAAATTTCTTTTATTGAAAGTAAATTTCAAAAACTATTATTATGTTTTTAAGTAAAAGAAATATATCAACTCTTTGCTTTAGGAAAGGAAGAGTGGAATTCAAAATCATTAAAGGCCTATTCAGATATAGTAATTATTCCATGAAAATAAAAGAGAAAAAGAAAAGGAAAAGGAAAAGAAAAAGAAAAGTTGAAAAAGGGAAGAGAAGCTTGATGATTAATGCCTAATCAAAATTTGGTTCCACATCTGATCTTTTTAAAGTATAAAACTTGAGAAACTCTTAAGCTTAAAATTATGATATAGTAAGTATAATTATGCTTTATAAAAAATTTTTAAGTGGAGACAATGGAATGCCTAAACTCTATATTTGGAAACTCTACAATATTTCTGAAATAGATTGGAACTCGTATTTTTCTTTACATTAAAAATTTCAAGACTCTAGGTTGATCACATGTACTAACATTTTTTCTAAATTGGACTACTATATTTCTACAGCAAAATTTAGAAACTCCTAAGGAAACGCATATACACCATCTACTTATTTAGTTTTTAAAAGATTGAAGTGTCACTTGAGGACAAATAACATTTTAATTTTGGGGAATTTTGATACACCTAAAATATATATAGGCTTTTTGTATGCATTTTTATTACTATTTTTGAGATATTTCACTTTAATGAAAGGTATTTCTCTGTTTTTCTTTCAGGTACAATCAAATAAATGAAAAATGATAAAAGGAGTGAAAAAGGATCAAATTTGGAGCAAAATGAAGAAGGTGCAAAAAAGAACTGAGCCGCCTAAGTGCCCAGAACTGACGCGTAACAGAGAGAGCCATGCCTAAGCGCCAAATACCCTGTGCTTAAGCACCAGATGCCCTGCGCTTAAGCGGAAGATGTAGTTATTTGATGGTTCACTAAATTTGGACAAATTTTTGAAGAGGTGTTTGAAGCAACCCTTGGTAAAAACGTGGGAAATAGTTCATGAACTTAAAAATTTATTTAATTGGCTTTTGAAAGGAGAAAACTTCTAGAAGATTCATTGAGTGGAGACACATTTTGAAGAGACACCAAGGCACCCCTTGAATTTTTATTAAAGAAGATTTGAATCATCAAAGAAAGGGGCTAGCCAATCATCATCCATCCATCCAAAGTAACCGCAGCCTCCGCACCCCATCGTTACTGTCGCAGACCACCTTTTTTTTATTTTGAGTTTTAGTTTTTATTGTGAGTGAAGGAAGAGAATTCAAAGGAATATCAAGACATTTGGTGGAGAGGATTTGAGATAAGTGTTTATCCTTGTGACTACATTTGGTTTTCATTTAAACTTCTTGTTTGTATACATGATTTCTACTTTTAAAATCAAGTGTGGTTGTGTTGTCTCCATGAATTCTGAGTAGGTTTATTTATCTTTTTCCTTAAAATGGTAAGTGATTAAGTATTGAAATGAAGTTGTGTGAAGTATTAGACTTTATTGTTGGAAGAAGTTGTGATGATTTTAAACCTTCTACTTTATTTACCTCTTGATTTGTCCAATTACGATGTAATACGTGTTGTGAGAACATGCAAGATTCGAGATTGTATTGTTTGAGTCAACAAATGGTAAGAATCACATTTGATTTCATGGATGAGAATGTAGTTCATGATGTTGACTCTAAATAAATAGGAAAATAAACTTTGAAGGGTGTAGAATTAGAGGACATTTGAGTGACAGGATAAAGACCCCAATTTATCTTAAAGTCTTAGGTTCTAAAATGAGATTTTCGTCCCCAGGTGAAGGGAGAAGAGAGAACTCTAGAGTGAGAACTAGTATCTTCCCTACCTAACCTTTCTTCAAAACTATTCAAAATATAGATTAATCAATGTTCATTATAGCATCTCCAGTAAGGGTAAAAAATATCATTGCTCCTATTTGACACAACACAATTATAATACTTTCACAACAAAATTCCTATACTTGTTACTGATTCATGATAAGAAAAAAAATATTTTATTTATATTGCCTTTAGCTTACAAGTTTTTAGTTAAGTTAATTAGTTGCTTAGTTTATTTTCAATTATCAAAAATTACAAAAAGAATTGAGTTTTCATTCCTATTATAGCCTCTAGAGTTTAAGTAAGAAAACTTTGCTTAGTAAAATATTGTTATCTAATTTCTTTGGTTTTGTAAGTTGCATATTGTTAGTTTTCCTTATGAGTTCGATACTTAGGGCATAATAAAAAAGTACTATATTACTTGATAATGATACGTATGCTTGCATAGTATCCCATATTTAAATATTATAATTGTATTCTTATTTGCTTCATAGTGAAAAATTTACCTAGCTTTTGCTTGGGATCAAATTTTTGGCTTTGTTGCAAAGAGAATCATTATTAAGGAAATTAAGCATGTAATCGCATACAACGCCTTTTACATCTTTTTTGAACATCGGGATTAGTTATCACCAAATACAAATAACTCTTGAGGATTAAGAGAAAAGAACTTATACCAGTCCTTATGGTACATTTGCTTTTAGAAAAATGTCATTTGGTTTATGTAATGCCTCTGCTACATTTCAAAGATGTATGATGGCTATTTTCTGTGATTGAATTGAAAAAGGAATTGAAGTTCTTATTGATGATTTTTCAGTGTTTGGAACCTCATTTGAATCATGTTTAGATCATTTATCAAGAGTTCTTAAGCACTGTGAAGAAACAAATTTAGTCCTTAATTGAGAAAAATGCCAATTTATGGTAGTAGTAGGATATGTTTTAGGACATTAAATATCTGAAAATAGTATAGAAGTATACCCTACAAAAATTCAAGTGATCATTAATTTACCTTACCCAACAAATGTGAGGGAAACTAAGAGTTTTTTTGGAAATGTTGGATTATGCAAGTGATCAATTAAAGACTTTTTAAAAATTGCTAAGCCTATATGCCATTTGCTTAAAAAGGATGTAATTTTTAATGTTGATAAGAAGTGTCTAAAAGCTTTTGAGCTATTAAAAGAAAAATTAGTCACTGCACCAATTATTGTTTCACCAGATTTGGAAAAATCTTTTGAATTAATGTGTGATGAAAGTGAACATGCTATTGGAGCTATTTTAGGACAAATGCATGATAAGATTTTTTGTGTAACTTACTATGCTAGTAGAACACCTAATGAAGCTCAAATTATTTATACCACAACTGAGAAAGAGTTATTGACAATAGTATATTCTTTTGCTAAATTCAGATCATTCTTAATTGGAACAAAATGTATTGTGCATACAGATCGTTTTGCTATTAAATATTTAATGAAAAAGAACAATGGAAAATAAAGAATGATACGATGGATTCTTCTTTTACGAGAATTTGACTTTGAAATAGTAGATAAGAAGGGAGCTGAGAACAAATTATTGATCATCTGTCCAGGCTTGAATTAGAAAAATCACTTTGTTTAGAAAAAGAAATTAATGGAAATTTTTTAGATGAAGAATTGTTCAGTATTAATGAGTGGCGTGTTCCATGGCATGCTGACATTGTGAACTTTATTGTTAGTGATATTATACCATATGGACTGACATACCAAGAGAAGATGAAATTTTTATGTGAAGCTAAGACTTATTTTTGGGATGACCTATTTTTATATAAATAAAGAAAGATCAAATTATTCGAAGATGTGTGCCTTTAGAAGAAACTTATGAAATTATCCAAAAATGTCATAATTCTGGGGGACAGTGTTGATAAAACAACATACAAAATTTTATAATCTGGATTCTATTGGCCTACAATTTTTAGAGATGTTAATGCTTATATTAATGTTGATAAAACAACATACAAAATTTTACAATTTGAATTTTATTGGCCTACAATTTTTAGAGATGTTGATAAAATAACATACAAAATACAAAAATGTCATAATTCTGATTTTGGGGGACATTTTGGTGTTGATAAAATAACATACAAAATCTACAATTTGGATTTTATTAGCCTACAATATTTAAACATTTTAATGCTTATATAAAAAATTGTGATCAATGTCAATGAGTAGGCAATATTTTTGGTAGGAATGAGATGCCCCTCAATTATGTGTTGGAAGTTGAGATATTTGATGTTTGGGGATTAGATTTCATGAGACCATTTATACCATCTTTCAGAAATTTATATATATTGATAGCAGTAGACTATGTATCCAAATGGATAGAAGCTGTTGCTTTACCTCGATGTGATGCTCAAAGTGTTGCAAAGTTTTTAAGAATGAATATATTTTTGTAGATTTAGGATGGTGAGAGAGATCATAACAGACGGGGGAAGTCATTTCAAGAATGCAATAATGGAGAAATTATTAAGGAAATATCGTATCAACCATCAAATTGTTACTGCTTATCATCCTCAGATAAGTGGTTTAGCTGAATTATCCAATCATTAAATTAAAATAATATAGGAAAAACATGTGAATCCAACAAAAATGACTTGGTCAGTAAGACTTGATTATGCTTTGTGGGCTTATAGGACTGCATATAGAACTCCTATAGGAATGTCCCCATTTCGGGAAAGCTTGTCATTTACCAGTTGAACTTCAGCATAAAGCATATTGGGATATTAAAGAATTTAATTATAATTTAAAGGAAGCTGGTGAGAAAAGACTACTGCAATTAAAAGAGCTTGAAGAAATAAGAAATGAATCTTTTGACAGTGCTAAGATTTATAAAGACAAGATGAAAATATGGCATGATCGGTGGATTCTTACTAAAAATTTTCAGCCCTGACAACAGTTTTTTGCTATATAGCGCAAGGTTAAGATTATTTCCAGGAAAACTTAAGTCCAGGTGGATGGGCCCATTTGGTGTGTTAAAAGTTTATCCCTATGGAGCTGTGGATATCAAAGATCTAAAATTGAGAAAGTATTCAAAGTGACTGAAACCCTACTTTTTAGAGGATCAACTTAAATTAAATGATCTTATATTGTTGGGTCAACCAAAATAAGCACTGGTTACGTCGGGCTGACGACGTTAAACTAAATGTTTTGTGAGAGGCAACCCATAGTTATAAGTGCGTTTCTATTTTGAATGTTATGTTGTTATGTATGATTAAGAAAAATTGTGGTAGTATTTTTAATATATAATGATTGAGTAATGATTCTAAGACCTTAATAGATGACTTAGACATGTTAGAATGATTTTTTGGAAGTTAAGCTGACCTGTGTTAAATTAAGCACCAACTCTTAAGCGCCAACATTCATCGCTTAAGTTCGACAGTAAACTAAAAAGGCTAAATTACGTTTCTAGAAGATTTAAATGTGATTTAGTGGGTTTAACATGGGTTAGTGGTTTAAGAACGTGTCTAGTAGTTTTTGGCTTGCTCCAAAGCCTATAAATAGAAGGGAATGAAGAGAATTCTCACCCCACTTTAATTTTCACCCTAAAATCTAAGTGAAGAGTGAGAGATCTTGGGAAAATCTCTTCTTGTGAGATTGATATGAAGAAAAAGGAGGAAGCCATGAAGAAGAAGTTTGTTTATCAATATGTGCAAGAGCTATACAAAAATTTCCTAATCGTTAGTATAGAAGGAATAGTGGAGAAAATCACAAAGATTGTGGCTGATGTGGCTTTAATCGAAGCAAAGGTGAATGAGACTAAAGCACATTTAGAGCATATTGGATGACAACTTAAGATGCAATTTAGCCTTATAAGTTTTATAGAAGAAGTGGACAAGGCTATGTATTTGAAAAATAAATGGATTGAAGAAGATTCAACCAGAGTTCTTCACCACCATCCGTTCTATCAGATCTATATTCCAAATTCCCCAAGAGAGATAAATGAAAGGCATGAATTCATTCCACTAGAAGGAGAATGGAATTAATTTCTAAGTTTAGTGTTTATTTGTGTTAGGTGTTGTGATGTTAGTATTAAGTTTGTTTAAACTGTTTTGAATTTTAAGTTTGTTTAATGTTTGAAGTTTGTGCTTAGGAATTATCTCATCCAAGAATTTTTAGATTTAGAAATTATGTATCACAAGTGTTAATATTTGTTTATGAATTAATATAAGTGTTTGTTTGTGTGTAAAATTTTGTGTTAAATTGAGTTAGTGAAAATTGGTGAATTTTGAGAAAGAGGAGAGTTAAAGGGGAAGAAAAAAGTTATTGAAGATTTGTAAGACCATTTTGAGGTGGTTGAGTTAGGCTAGATGTGCAATTCACTTAAAATTAAAAATATCAAAATTTGTGCACTAGCGCCTAAGCGCCAAAACCCTGTGCTTAAGTGCTAGACAACCTGAGAGGTAGGCGCCTAAGCGCCGAACCAGTTGCGCTTAAGCGTCTGTTCACTTAAACTAGTTCTTGAATGGTTAAAGATGAAAAATTAACCCAAAAAATGCCATTTTTGGCCCCTGGTGTCGTCTCCTTCCCTTTGAGTTTGTGATTATGGATTTAGAGCTTCTTCTAGAGTGAAGATTTCATTGGGGAATCAAGCCAAATTTGTTAGATTTCATCTTCTTGAGGTAAGAGCTTCACTTCTATGTAAATTTTTTTTACTTTCACCATGTATTCTGAGAACATTGGGGATTTGATTGAAAATCACTATTCATAGTAAAAATTTGAGAAAAGCCTATGAAAAATACATAAAAATGATAGTTTAAGCTTTTAGAAGTTGAGTTTAGTGATTTAGCCTTGAATTTAGGATTTATTGTGAATTTTATGTAATTTTTAGAATTGGCCTCAAGTATGAAGAGGAGTAAAGGGAAGTCCCATTTTGATTCAAGCAAATTTGTTAGCTCGTAAGCTCAGGACATGTAAACTGAAGCATTGTAATCGAGAAAACTGATTCCTGAGAGATGTTTCAAAAGTTTGGGTGGAACACGGTAAGATTTAATAGTTCGCTGACAGTGGGAAAAATTTTAATATTTTTCTGTTGTGGCCGTAATTTTTGTTGTTCGAGAGTTTTACGCTAATCTCCCTGAAGCTGATGAAGATCAGGTTATGATTTGAGGAAAGTTAGTGCCTTTCTCCCCTGAGGTATTAAATCTATTTTACCACCTGCCCCTAGTGTATTATGTTTTTATTCAAATTATAATCCAACTGAGGAGGAGTTGGATGAGAACATATCATCATTAACTGCGGGAAGAGGACTTTAGATGACAACAAATGAAAGAAGAGCCAATTTCCCTATGTCAAAGTTAAATGCCATATCAAAGGCGTGGCACTACTTTATTTTAGCTCATCTGCTCCCAACCACCTCAACGAAGTTACCTGAGATAGAGCTACCTTGAACTGTTGCATTCAGCAGTTCCAGCTGATTGACATTGGATTGTTGATTTATCAGACTATCATCGGTTCTGCTATCGCTGCCACTACTGCAGGTTTGGGATACACATCCTTAATCTTTTCCTTATGTGAGCAAGATGGTATTAGATTTGATAGTTGAGAGTAAATACTATAGCCTCTAAAGCTTATCACAAGCGTTAATGTGAAATCTTATTCACAACATTCGATATTTGGTTAGAGAGGAGGATTTTCTAGAAGTTCAGGTGCCTCTACTTCTTATGCTTCTACATCACGTGCATTCACATCACAAGGTCAAGCTTCTAGTTCTGATTTGCAGGCTCATCTAATGCAAAGGTTGTAAGATAACATCAATTATACCATGGATAAGGTATTAAATTTGGATAATTTTGTAGATCATATGGATGGTTATATGAGAAGACACAATTATTATGAAGAAAAATTTCACTCATCTTTGGAAAACATTATCGGGGGTGACCAAAGTGTAGTTTGTCCTTCATATCCACAGTATCCTTCATATGAACCTACTGCTTTTTGGAATAGTGATGATAGTGATGATGATGAGGAGGAGGATTAAATTGAGTAGTTTAGTTTTTAATTGTGAAATTTATGTGGTATAGTTGTATTAAACTATTAATTTGTTTTGTGCTGTACTTATCTAGACTGCTACTATTGTTTGTGTTTTGTTCTGTTAGACACTATTGTGACATATTTATGTTATTGTGAGTAGTTATATATTTTTTGGTAGTGATTGTGTTAACTGTGTTGTCTAGTGTATTTTGTTAGTTTGTGTTGAACTTAATCATGAATATTCTGAAGGTTTAGAATATTACTAACTTTCACTTAAGAACTGCATGTTTAAAATTTTTAATTTACTACGAGATATTTTCTTTATGTTACAATTGTGAATTTCTGTTAGTGTATTTGTTTGTTTTTATGTTATCCTCCACTGCATAGAAGTCTAATGAATCTCAATATATTAAGCTAAATTAAAATTTTTTCAAATAATTTTTACTCCTGTTTTAATTTTTGTACTTGTATATTTAAGAAGTAAAACTTCTTGTAAGCATGTTATTTTTAGTTTTCATTCCCGCCAATATAAAAATATGATGTTAAAATGTTTTATCTTATTAAAAATTTAAGTTTGGGGGGATGAAAAATAATTTCTGAAACTTGAACTTTATTTGTTCTCGAATGTGCTACAAATAGATTTGATTTTGATTTGAAAAAAATTATTATAAATAGGAAGTTATATTAAGGAAGTAAAATTTTGAATATAGAAATGAGTAAAAGAATTTAGTTGAAACCTATAGTAATGAAGAAAAACTTAAAGTTAAAAATTTTTTGTGTGAAAATGATAAATATTGTGTCACTATCTTTAGTAGGAGAAATTGTATTTTTGAAAACTATAGAAGAGTTGGACTTTTTTTTTCAATACTTGATTTTCTTTTATTAAAAATAAATTTCAAAATTACTATTATATTTTTAAGTAAAAGATGTATATCAAAAATTTGCTTTTAGGAAAGAAGGAGTGGAATTCTAAATCATTAAAGGCCTATTCAGATATATTAATCTTCACCTGAAAAGAAAAAGAAATAAAAATGAAAAAAGAAAAATAAAGTGAAAAATAAAAATAAAAAGAAAAGAAAGTTTAAATAGCGAGGAGAAGCTTGAGGATTAGTTCCTAATAAAAAATCGGTTCCACATCTGAACTTTTTAAAGTATAAGACTTGAGAAATTCTTAAGCTTAAGGAAATAGTATAGTAAGTATAATTATTCTTAATCAAAATTTTTTATGTGGAGAAGATAGAATGTCTGAACTCTATATTTAGGGAATTTACAAATATTTATGAACTAGATAGGAACTCATATTTTCAGACTTCTTTACATTAAAGTTTTCTAAAGTCTAAGTTGGTCTCATGTATTAAAGTTTTTTTTTTCTAAATTGGACTACTATATTTCTAGATCAAAATTTTATAATATCCTAAAGAAACTCATTTACATCTACTTATTTTGGTTTTGAAATATTGGAGTGTCACTTAAGGATAATTAACATTTTAAGTTTGGGGGATTTTGATACACCTAAAATATATAGTATTTATGTACGCAACTTTATACCTATTTTTGAGGATATTGTGCTTTAACGGAATGTATTTGTGTGTTTTTCTTTCAGGTAGAATCAAATGGATGAAAAATGGTAAAATGAGTGAAAAAGGATCAAAATTGGAGCAAAAAAGAAGAAGATGTGCAAAAGAACTATGGCGCCTAAGCGCCCAGAACTGGTGCTTAAGCTCCAGGAAAACTAAGAAGGTCATGCCTAAATGCCATATACCTCACGCTTAAGCGCCAAAGATAGTTACTTGATGATTCAATGAATTTGGATGACTTTTTGAAGAGGTGTTTGAAGCAACTCTTGGTGAAAATGTGGAATATGGTTAATGGACACGAAAATACATTCAATGGGCTTTTGAAAGGAGGCAACTCTCAGAAGAATCATTGAATCTGGATACATTTTAAAAAGACACCAAGGATCCTTTTGAAAAATTATAAAAGAAGAATTAGATTGGATTGAAGAACTCTCTCACATACGTCCCCCCAATACCCCTAAAGAGACTCCTACGCGCCCACCACAGCCACGCCACCAATGCCTCTGTCTCATAGATTAATTAGGATACTTTTTAGAGAGAAGAAGAGAGGAGTTGTAGTGTGTGAGTAGAGAGTATTGTAAGAGAAAGGAAGAGAGGAGATTCAACAGAATTTTAAGATTTTGGTGGAGAGGATTTTAGATAAGTTTTTATCTTTGTGACTACATTTAGTTTTAATTTAGACTTCTTATTTGTTTTCATGAATTCTACTTTTAAACTTAAGTGTGGTTGTGTTTTCTCCATAAATTTTGAGCATTTTTCTTTATCTTTTTTCTTAAAATGATATGTGATTAAGTATTGGATGGAAGTTGTGAGAAGTATTAATCTTTAATTTTGGAATAATTTTTGATGATTTTAAACCTGTACTTCATTTACTTCTTGATTTGGCCAATTAAGATATTAATATTTTTTGTGAGAACATGTAAGATTCATTATGGTATTGTCTCAGTCAACTAATAATAAGAATCACATAAGATTATATGGATGCAAAAGTAATTCATATGGTTTAGTGCAAATAAATAGAGAAATAAACTTTGAAGGGTATAGAATTAGAGGACCTTAGAGTGACAGGCTAAAGCCCCCAATTTGATTTATACTTTTAGATTTTAATATGAGATATTATCCCTCAGGTGGAGGGAGAAGAGGGAACTCTAGAATGAGAGCTAGTATCTTCCTTACCAAGCCCGTCTTCAAGACTATTCAAACTTTAAATTAGCCAATGTTCTTTATAACATCTCTAGTAAGGGTAAAGAATATTTACTCATATATGGCACAAAAAAATTGTAGTACTTTTGCAACAGAATTCCTATACTTTTTACTAATTCATAATAAGGAAAAAGATATTTTATTTATACTATCTTCATCTTACAAATATCTAATTAAATTTAGTTAATTGTTCACTTTATTTTAAATTATAAAAAATTACCAAAAAATTGAACTTTCATTCCTACTATAACATCTCTAGTTTGAGTAAGAATATTTTGTAAAGTAGAATTTGTTTTCTAATTTCTTCTGACTTATTGAAAGATAGAAATTCTCTTTGTGGGTTTGATATTCAGGGCTTAATCAAAAAGTCCTATATTACTTGATAACGATATGTATACTTGTGTGGTATCTTATATTTAAATATAATAATTGCATTCTTATTTGCTTCGAAATCAAGTTCTTGGTGTCGTTGCAAAGTAAGAAATATAAGTAAGGAAAAATTAAGATTATAACTGCATTCATCGTACTGTCATATAAAATCGGGATCAAGTACCTAATCAAAAATTGGCTCCATTTAAATCATCTTAAGGAAATGAGCTTAATTACATTTCTAAATTAAGACTTAAAGAATTAGCATCCTTACTAATAAAGTTCTCATGAAGTTCTTTTTATTGTAATTCTTCTAAGCATTCAAAATATGACCAAATTATAATTATTCTTAAAATAAATAGAAAATAAGAACTCTTAGCTTGACTACTAGATATTCTTACATTTTAGTTTTAACCTGAGTTATTAAAAATTTTCTAAAGTTTCACAATCACATTTATAAAACAAAAACTATAGAAATCTTTAAGTTAAAATCACTTCACAACTTGTAATTTTTACATAGTATAAAGGAGTTACTTGAGGACAAGTAAAGCTTAAAGTTTGAGGGAATGATCCACCTAAAAATTACCTATTTTTAGTGCATTTTTTATGATCATTTTATGCTTATTTTTAGTTTTCTTGCACTTTAAAGGAAGGTTTCTTATATGTTTTTAGTTTCAGGTACATGGAATGGACATTTAGAGAAAACGAGGGAAAAATGAACAAAAAATGGTGCAATTTGTATGGCACCATATCGTCGACCCCTAGCGCTATATTGCCATAGACGAGCGTAGTGGGTGCTACAGCGCCTACACTGGTGTTATAGTGTTATTATATTGCACTTTACAGGAAGGTATTTTATATGTTTTTAGTTTCAAGTACATTAAATGGATATTTGGAGAAAATGAAGGAAAAATGAGCAAAAATGGTGCAATTTGTATGGAACCATAGCACCAAACCCTAACGCTATAGCGCGACAGATAGGCGCAGTGGGTGCTACAACACCTAAATTGGTGTTAAAGTTCCAGTAACTTCCCTTCTAGAAGATTCATTGAATTTGGCCAAATTTTGAAGGGATGTTTGAAGCAACCCTTGGTTATTTTCAGAGATCTATTAATAGAGATGAAAATTGGACAAAAAATATGACTTTTTGGTAGCAATTGAAGGCGTTAGGAAGTCCCACTATTGTGTTTAAGTGTGATTTTATTGTTTTTTGTGTTGTAAGAGTAAGAGTTTGGAGAATTCTTCAAGGAGACTCCAGAATTTGTGTTGGAGAGACAACATAAGGTACTTTGCATTTATGTTTAATTTTTTGTTTATAAGACTTGGATTTCAATAGAAATTTGGTGTTTTTATTTTATTCTCCATGAATTCTGAGTAGTTTCCTTTCTTTCTCCTTACTCTTGGGAATTAATCTTGTGAGATGAGAATGATTTAAAGATTTATTTTTTACTTTAAAAAATTTTGATGACATTTTCACCAATTTTTCATTGACTTTACAAATTGACCACTTGTGAGGTTAAAATCCATTGAGAAGCATAAAGACCCAAGAGGGCTATGATTTAATCCAACTAGTGAGTGTCACACTTCATTCTAGGCAGAGCCATTGCAATCACCAAAGGGGGAGTGCAAATAGATGAGGAGATAAGTTTTAATGAGCATAGAATTGATGTTTCTAGAGTGATAGACTAGATTGTTTTTCCAATTTAGTTTAGAGTTTGGATCATAATGGTCCCTAGTAGGTCCTATAGAGAGGGTAAAATTGGTAATCTAGAGGTGAGAGGCCAGAATAAACTGAGCACTACTACACAAGCTGGTAAAAAACTCTAAATTAGCCAATAATCTTTACTAGCACCAGGAGGGGGTAAAGAATAGGAATGCTTCTATTTATCACAATACATCATCATATTTTAGTCATTCAAATCCTACATAGATTAACATGTCATTGCCAAAGGAAAGATCTATATAAATTATTCAAACTCGTTGGATTTACTTCTATTAAATTGTTAATCATAGTTGTTTATATCTGCTTTAATTAGCCTTATTCATTGTGCTCATTTCATTTGTATTTAATCTGCAATTTACATAAAATTTGCTTCTAAGTTTTGCAAATCCAATTTAGAAATTGGCAAAGACTGATGCAACTTTTTTATATGCTTAATTTTATGAATTCTATATAGTCACAATGAAATAAATGCAAGTATACTTATCGCTCAAGTAATATAGGACTTTCTGATTAAGCCCCGAATATCGATCCCACGAGGAAGCAAGGAAAGATGTCCTAAGTCAAATTCCAGTCTGTTGTTATCAGACCTTAGATTGTAATGTCAATTAAAATAGTGTTCTATCTAGCAACTACTCTTAAATGCAAATTTTAAATATAATGATAGTAACTATTCCTAAATGTAAATACTAAATTCTAAAGATAACCCTTTCTAGATGAATTGGTTTGGAGAATTTTAAGATTTTCAAAACTACTATTCTTATGTATGAGTTGGATAATGTAAAGAAATGAGATACATTAAATATTATATGTGCCAAATATGAGCAATTTTAATTCTCTACCCTGATTCAGTGTTATAGAAAATCATTGATTATTTGTGCCAAATAGGAGCAATTTTAATTCTCTACCCTAATTCAGTGTTATAGAAAATCATTGGGCTAATCTAAGGTTTAGTCCCTAAATCCGTAGCTAGGCTAGGATGTACTGGCTCCCACTTCCCTTCCCCTGAAGGCTAACTCTCCCTTTAGTTCCTAAAACACTAAGATCGAATTGGGAATTTTAGTCTGTCACCCTAAAATCTCCAATTCTACACCCATCAAAGTATATTTCCTTATTTATTTGCATTCAACTCCCATGAACTTAACAATTCATGGAACTGAATGTGATTTCACTTTGTTGAGCATTACACCGCCCTCTCGAGTCTTAATGCAATTACAATGAATTTTAACACTACAACAAACCTTTATTGTAATGTAAATGAAGTGTAAGTAAAAACCATTACATTTATAGTTAAAACTTCTTCAAGCATGCATCCCAAAATCCAAAACATGAATCCTACTCATTGTAAAAGAAATGTTAAAGGAAAATAATGGCATATATTTCTCATGCCACTATTTCTTAAGAAGAAGAAAGAGTAAGAGAAACACATCACAAAGCACGAAGAAAACACAACGAAAAACTTCCTTACATCAAAGTAAATCTACTAGATAAGTGTTTACAAAATCATAAGATAATGAACTAAGCTTTTTCCCCTTGAAAGAAAGATGAAAATCTCTCCCACAAAGTCTCCCGCTGATCCATGTAATGATAGAACATTCCCTTACAAATTCTCTCAAAATCTACTCACTAATCTCTCTAAAAAGGTAGAAATCTAGATTTCTACTTCTATTCTAAGATCACTAAACATTCTCGACATTTTCTCACTCACACACACCCTCACACACACACACGCATCCCATGAGAGGTGTCAAACCCTCTTTTTTAAAGAGGCACAAATTCCCTCCTTTTTCCAAGAAAAAAATCCACTCATCCAAAAGACATGTCTCTTGTCAGATTCATTGAACTTCTTCATGGGGAGTTTGAATCACTTATGAGCCTTCTAGAATATAAAAAATCGCCAAAAATCAATACATGACCGTCCCGGGCACTATTGACACCATTTTGGGCGCTGTCGGCGTTATTTTCTCCTCATTTTTTGCTCAGTGCTGCTGGCACCAGCTCTACACAGCTCCACCATTTTGCTTCATTTGGTTCAGTTTTAGCTCCGTTTCACCTCGTTTCAGTTGTATTGCATTCCTAACAGATAGACCTACAAAATAAGCATGAAAATAACCATTCTTTAAAGTGTAATTTCATTCCAAAATGTGTGAGAAGTTTAAAAGAGATTAAGCATAAAAAGGCATCGAAATGTGCTAGGATAAATTTTTTTTTATTGCTTGTTTTTGCTCTAAATTGCATTGTTTTTGCTTCTTTTTCTCCAAAACTCCATTTTCTATACCTAAAACCAAAAATATACAAAATACCTTCCTTTAAAGTGCTTTATCATTGAAAATAACCAAATATAGGCATTAAAAATATATGAAAAATTGCACATTTTTTAGGTGTATCAAAATCCCCCAAACTTAAATGTTACTTGTCCTCAAGTAACCCTTTTACTATATAAAAATATGACTTAGGATAGAGACTAATTTATAAACTTCTATACGTTGGTTTAGTAAATAAAATAGTAAAAATTAAGAAAAATCTTTAATAACTTAGATTCAAACTCTGAGTATAAGAATACTTAATAATCAATTTTTAAGATTTCTGAATTTCTATTCAGTTCAAGAAGAATTGCTATTTGTTATATCAAGGATATTTAGAACATTCATATGAGAAAGAACTTCATGAAAACTTTACTAGTAATTCTACTAATACTTCAATACAAGTTTAGAAAATGTAATAAAGTCTTTTCTTTAAGTTGATTCAAGTAAAGCCAATTTTTTATTAAGCATATCCTCACTCATTTTTCTTTTCTTTTTATCCCCCCCCCTTTTTTATTTTTCTTTTTTTCTTCTTCTTTTTTTTTTCTTTTTCAAGTGAGGATTACTAATCTGGATAGCCTTTTAATAATTTTGAACTTCACTATCCTCTTCCTAAAGTCAAAACTCCTTATTTTTCTTCACTTTATACATTCATATTAGTTTATGATTTTTCATAAAATTTCATTCTTTTCTTCCTACATGAAACTCTAAAATTCTTAATACTTCAAAAATACAATGTCCTTTACTTTAAATAGAAAAACATAATTTTATCCTCTCATACCAAATATCTTTAACTTTAGAATTAATCTTCATTATTAAAAAAAATTTTACCTAAATTTACCATAATATTTACAAACATAAATATAGTCATTTAAAGTTAAACTCCAACATCTAAGGTAATGTTGCATTAATTTTAAAAATATAGTTAATTAAGGACAAATAAAATTTAGTTTACTTTTTTTCAAAAGAAAATTTTCTTTTCCCCCAAACTTGCATTTTTAAATATTTTACAATTAATTCCATAAAATGTAGCAGGAAGGAAAAGTAATTGAATATACTAGCTACTACAACATCTTATCAAATTTATATACATTAATAATCAAGATAGAATGACTGCAGGATAATTTAAATCTAGCCTAAGACATACATGCAATAATACTAAACTAAAAGGAAGTATACTTAGCTTTAAAATCTATTTTTCTTCCTACCTCCAAACTTGATTTTTAACATGTATAGCATTTAGTGCAAGAAAATATAAGTAGGAAGAAAAACAGTTTAGAAATTCTATCTACCACAAATGTCTATCAAAAACATCTACACTTATTTATCAGGATAGAAAACATGTAGTAGAAAGTAAATCTAAACTAAACATGCCAGAATGAAATTAACTAAATAAAATTCTAACTAGCATAACATGAATCAGCATTGGAATATAAAAATGTTCTTCAAGTCTTATTAATTGTAACACAAACACAAATAAAGAAACAAGATAAATGAGGTCAATTCTTCCTTTAACTCTTCACATCTCACTAACTTACTTCCAATTTCTAATGGAATCAGTACACAAATATATTGGGTACTTATAAATGATTTATAGATTCTAATCCCAAAGATAAAATTATCCCTGATATATTGGTTCCTAGGCACCAATCTCAGGCATCATCTAATCCTTTAAATAAATCACCTCTAATAGTTATAAGGATAGTGTAAATTCATCCACATATTACTCATCAAATAGGTTAGCTACTCCTACCAAATGAAAACAAGGTCAAAGGAAGGAAGTAACAAAAATGGAATGGGGCTATCACTAATAAATTCATAATGTCTCTTCTAAAACTCAAGTCTGGGTTAGACCCGAGTTGTAGTGGACTCGTCAATCCAACTACTACAAGAGAACATACAAGTCTAACCATAATAAGAAGTTAAGAAATCACCTCCCTCATGACACATAAAAAACAAATCAAACCACTAACAATCCAACCATCTACCAATCATCAATCAAACTGATCAATCTACACTAAAGAAAACACAATACAACACTAACAAACATAACTTTAGCATACTAAATCAAACCACACTGATAACTATGGGTTGCCTCCCATAAAACGCTTGGTTTAACGTCGCTAGCCCGATAAATGATTCCACTTGGATCAAAATTCCAATTAAGTAATCATTGATCAATTGCTCAATCTTTTCTAGATCCAGGGATTCCTATAAAGTCCTCAAATTTAAATTTTTCTTTTAGCTCTTTCTTTTCAGATTGATTCATATCCTTGTTCCTGATATTTCTTTCTAGATCCAATATTCTTCTAGTGATTTTCTCAATTTTCATATTAATATCATCCTTGAAATTTATAAGAACTAATATTCATCTAGTG
This sequence comes from Phalaenopsis hybrid cultivar, assembly GCA_002079205.1. NCBI lineage: Eukaryota > Viridiplantae > Streptophyta > Magnoliopsida > Asparagales > Orchidaceae > Phalaenopsis > Phalaenopsis hybrid cultivar. Next base: position 127,451 of record JXCR01145805.1, read on the forward strand.
ATTTTCTCAATTTTCATATTAATATCATCCTTAAATTTTATAAGAAATGGATCTTAGCTACTTCATGATCTCCCAAATTTTGGATCAGATTCTCTCTAGATAATTCAGATTCTGGATCAAATTTTTCTAGGTTACTCTTGTCTTTCAAGTTATCTTCTAATTTTTCAGGAATTTCTTCCATTGGTCTTTCAATATGCTTATCCTCATCTATCAACTCAAAGTTCTTTTGAAACATATCCTCAAATTCTCTTCTAAATATCAGTTTAATAATTTTAAATTGCTCATCATTCATTTCTTTAGAATTTATCTCAAGGTTACTAGGTAAAATCTCTGAGGGGTAATTGTTAATTGCATTAATAATCTGCCCCAACATCATAATCTCATTCATTTTTTCTGTATACCACGGAATATGTCATTCAGTGACTTTGAATACCTTTTTCATAGGAGATCTTTTACTGATTTCATCATTCAATTCATGTTCATCTTATGATCGAGTCGAATATGAAGATATAAAGACTGGTGGTTTAGATGAATTCCCTAAATATGTAGGCTTTAAAATTGTATGGGGTATATTCATTTTAAGTTCATGAGATTTTTCAACAGATGGAATTAAAAGTTTATTATTTTCGGTAACGTCTATCATTTCATACCTCTCCTAAACATACATACAGTCTTCTTTAAACAACATTTTAGACTCATCATGAAAGTCCCATTCCGATCTCATCTGTTAACTTACTCTCAAAACATTTTTGGAAATGGTTTTTTCTTAGATAGTCAATTTCATCCATCAAAAAATAATCATCATCTTTTCTCTCAGTTGGATACTTCATAGCCTTTAAAACATCAAAAGTGGTTTCATTAATATTCATAGTTAACTTTTTTTTTGCACTTCTATCATAACTTGTTCAGTAACAAGAAAATGTCTCCCCAAAATAATGGGGTATTCTTTATATTCCTCCATATCTAATACAATAAAGTCCATAGGAAAGATAAATTTATCCACTTTTATCTTCCTTCATATCTAATACAATAAAGTCCATAGGAAAGATAAATTTATCCACTTTAACAAGCACGTATTCTATAACCCCTTGTAGATAAATAATAGATCAATCAGCTAACTGAAGGGTTATAGTAGTGGGAGAAATATCGGCTAAACCTAACCTTTTAAATATAGATAAAGGCATGATATTAATGCTCGATCCTAAATCACATAAAGCTTTTCCACATAATCTTTCTCCAAATACATAAGAAATTGTTAATCTAGAAGGATCTTTAAGTTTCTCAGTAGCTTTTTCTGAAATATAGCGCCGCACTCCTCACTTAGTGTAACTGTCTCGTACTCCCCAAATTTCCTTTTCATTTTTAATATCTCCTTTAAAAATTTTGCATAACTTGGCATTTGTTCCAAAGCTTCAGTGAAAGGAATATTTATTGTTAACTTCTTAAGTACGTCCATGAACTTTGAAAATTGTTTATCCAACTCATACTGTCTAAGTCTTTGAGGAAATGGAGGTTGTGGTCTTTATAAATTGATTTTAGCTTGAGATATTGATTTTTCCAGATTCTTAGAAACATTGTTGACCTCAATTTTGGTTGAGGTTTAGTTTTTCCTCTTTAGTAGCCTGAGGTCTAGCCATAGGACTTTCCTACTGACTATTCTTAGAAAACTAGACATGAACCCTCACCATTAGAAATTCTACCTTCTTCTTTGCTTAACTTGAAGTTCCACATTAGTTCTAACCTCTAGCACTCAGTAGGTGGGGTCACTATGAGGGAGCTCAAGGAGAGTTCCCTTAGGACTGCCTGACCTTAGGGTTGACTCTGGGTGCTGGTCTGGAGCTAATTCACTCACCTGCACTCACACTCACTCACAATCACTCACAATCCTAACCTAAAACTTGTTAACTTTCATCCCTTGATCTTTTGGGAGACTCATGCAGATGGTCCCTTAAACCCACAAGCCCCAAGCTGAGGTTTAGCTAAGACCAGTACATAGAGTACCTAAATGGGGTTTCCATTGGTCCATAGCTCATATAGAGTGGTTGGCACCCCAATTCTACAAAAAATATCCAACTTGGCCTTTTGCCCTCCAAACCTACCCAAATTACCTAAACACCCCAAATCCCAAGTTTGGCCAAAATCCTCAGATTCATCCAAAATATCCAAACTTGTTCAAAAGTCATTTTAAATCTTTTGAAAATACCCAAACTACCCAAAAATCCTCAAATTTACCAAAATACCCCCAAAATTGACAAAATTACAAAAATGCCCTTGGCACCCCAAATTTTCTCAAAACCTCCAAAATTACTCCAAATGTCTCCAAAATCAATTTGGACCCTTCAATTGAACCCAATTTGGCCAATTTTACCATTTTGACCAAAACGCCCAAATTGCCTTTAAAGACTCAATTTCCCCAAATTCACATTAAATGTCCATCAATTTAGCCCAAATTTCCCTCAATTTCAACTATAAACTCAAATTAATCTTTCATATGATAAATTAAAACCAAATCCAAACCAAATTGACCCATAATTTGAGCCCAATTTCAACCTAATTCCAAAACCCCCAAGTTGCCCCCAAATTGACTGCCCCCAAATTTCACCAAATTTATTGCCTTAATCCCAAAATTGGCACCCAATTTATGTTGAAAACTCTTCATGAGGTTCCTATTAACCATTTTAAACAATCAATTTAGACTTAGCCTAAGGCTAACCTAATCTAGACCCAAATCTAGCCCAATATACCCAAATTGACCAAATCTCCAAAATCCTTCAAATTGACCCCACAATTGAACTCAAAACCCTTTTCATCCTTCACCAAAATTGTTCCTTACAATCACCTACACCAAATTCAACAATTAATTAGACCAATTGACATGGCTATCCTAGGCCAATCCCAAGTTTTGGTCATTTGCACTCACTTGGACCCTTTCACCAAAAATTGACTTAACCATGTCTATGCCACCAAAGTAGTGATTTCACAGCCACCAAAACCTTTCTAAAGACCAGGATAAACCCTCCTATAACCACCATGACAAGCTATGGACCAATGGATCCCCAAATTAAGGGATTTTACCCATTTTTTGACCTAACTTGAAATATCTCCAACATCATCACTTACCCTTGGGAGATAATCATCATTAGCCACCACCTGACTTCCCTGAGCCAAGAGGTGACCAATTCCTGGTTGGAAAATGGCCAAAACCACAGACAAGACAAGGTATTTTCACCCAGTTCAAACCCAAAGGCCAAATCAGCCCAGCTGCTCATTGGAGCTTCTCTGCCCTCCACATAAGCAACTAAATGCACCCCTCAATTGGCCCTGACAGCCAGCCTAGGAAATTTTATTTAAACTGTCCCTCCATGGCCAAAAAGAGAGCTAAATTCCTTGGGGAGACTCTGTAAAACTTTTTCAAGAGCTTCCTGGAGACCTAACTAAATCTTCCCTAGCCACTCAAAGCCATTGCTCGAGTTCAATTTTAGAGCTCAATTTCAAGGCCGAAACAGGTCATCCTCCAAACCTCCACCAAATTCAAATTAATTGCACCCACATCATCCCAACATCAAGAGAAGAGATCCTCCACAAAAGCCCCATCATCCGACCACCCTAAGGTGGACTTTGAGCAAACCACCAAATAGGCCTTAGCCGAATTTGGGTCTAGGCATTTCACCATGACGAGAGGCTCCATTCCTAGGCTCCTGGGACCCACACAAAGCTTCTACAAGCATCCAATCGAGGCTACCCCTCTTGGACCAAGGTATTCAAAGTTAACCCTAAACCGAGCTTCTTTTAATTATTCATGAATATACAATCAATTTAAGGGTTTATCAACCGTATGGATGTGTTCTACTAGTCAATACGAGCATTTTAAAAAAAAAATTGCACTCAATTTCTTTGATAATTGAGTGAGATATTAGTGTTTTAAAATGGACGGTTTTCGAGTCCAGTTCATTTGAGATAATGACCCGTAACCGTCGGATTGAGTGTGTATCGATCGGGTGGCCCTGATTGCGTCGGACGGAGCGCTGTTTGATAGTGGCGGGAATGAGCTGGCTGGCGACGCCAATCAGGCAGCGACACATGGCCTGTTTGACCTGTATGAGGTTGAGATGGATAAGTAGAAAAATAGGGGCCTTTTCTTATTTATTTAATTCCCAATACTTCAAAAATACATAACTTTGTGTAGAAAAATCAAAAAAATAAAATAAAAATACCTTCTTGCTCAGTGAACATAGGAAAACAATGTGAATTAAAATTTATGTTAATTTGATGAATATTATATTTTTAAAAAATTAATAAGTGTTAGAAGTATTTTAACTCTCCATGCATGTAGAATTATCACCATAGCTTGAATTTTTGGCATGTTGTAGCTTCTACCAAGGAAAACATTCCCTAATTTTTTCAAAGTTAGAGGAGACCTCTAGACAGAGATCCATATTTTTCAAGTTTATGCACATTATTTGCTTAATTTAACCATAATAATTAACATATTTCTTAGAAAAATCTAAGAAAATTTTGGAAGGTTTATTATGACCAGAGAACCTTTATGAAAATTTTTCATGAGCCAAGTCATTTAAAATACACCTAATATTCACAAACACTAAATCAATAAGATAATTAATTTTGGAAAATATAAACAACAAAATGACTTGATTTTTTATCTCCACTATTTTATAAGATCCAGAAAACTCACCATAAAAATTTCAAAGCATTTTGAGTACATTTGATGGTCTAAGTTGATTTTCCAAGTTAAATATCTTTTTTGGCACTAAAATGATTTTTTAAAAATAAAAATATAACTCAAAAATTTATAAAAACTTAATTTTTGAGTTCTCTATGATAAGGGGTATTTTATAAAAATAAAATGGTATTAAAAAAAAAGCTTCATTTTAGCCTATTTTTAAATATTTAAAATAATTAAAAATTCAAAAAAATCACAAAAATAATAAAATTCATGGAAATGTTCTAAATTGTTTTCTAAGCACTTATAAATAAATGGGATATTTTTCCTGATTCTCTAAATAAAGATATGGTATTTTGAAGCTTAAAATAATTTTTAAAGGCTAAAAAATGGATTTCCACTAAAATAATTTCAATAAATTAAAGAAAAATCAGAAAGAGATAAAATTTGCTTCCTTGGGTTCTCTAACCTTAGGGAGATTTTTTTTAAAATGCAAGACTTAATTTTCCCCATTTAAAATATTTTATATTTAATAAATACTCCAGAATTTAAAATAATTGTAATAATTTAAATAAAATTCAATAAATCATAAAGTTTGGTCCAAAGGCTTCTCTGGTCTAAAGATACCTCCAGTAAAAATTTGAAGGGATTAGAATTTACCTTAGTCAAGTTAGGAATTTTCTTTGAGAAATCCTATTTTTGCTTGAAAATAATTATGTAAATTAAATTAAATTTTGAAAAATCACATTTTCTCCTCTGATGTCTTAATTGTCCCATTAATGGGGCAGGATAAAAATTCTAAAGTCATTTGGATTAAATTTGATAAATTATGAAGTGATAAAGCCTTAGGGGCAAATGTGTAATTTTTGAAATTTAACCTTAATTAACATTTAGGCTTAATTCAAGGAGGAAAATGGGTAACCTTTGGTCTTAATCAATTTATTTGATGTTTGAAACACAAGGGGTTCATTGGTAGAAACCAACCTCACTTTCCTAATTAAAAATATAAGCTAATAGATTTCTAAATTAGTAAAATTTGGAAGTTTATTAAAATAAAATGAACCAAGGACTTAGGGGTATGACTTTTGAAGTCAATAATTAATCAATTTAATACCCCTATTTTGATTTTCAAAATAAAATTCAAATCATGAATCATGACCACCTAAAGCTTAACCTTTTCAAAACTAATTAAGACACTCACCTAGGTCTTAAGGGCTTACTAGTAACTTAGGCTAAATCAAGTTTCATTTAAATAAGGATTAGAAAAGTAAACATCTTTCGAACACTACAAGCCCAAGTCAAAATTTGACTAAGTCTCTTAAACTTGCCTTTTTAAGGGTCTTCATCCACATAATTCTTAAATTGAATCACAAGTGATAATTACCCTATTCTCTTTTTAAGGGTCTTCACCCACATAATTCTTAAATTGAATCACAAGTGATAATTACCCTATTCTTTTAACTTGCTTCTTCGAGGGTCTTCACCCACATAATTTTCAAATTAAATGATAAATGATAATTACCCTATTCTTAGGGATAATTAAGACGCTAATGCTCACTAAGTAATAAGGGTATTTATAGGATGACTTATTAAGCAACATAATACGTTTAAAAGAACTTGGGATTTTCCACCAGGTAGCGAGAGAGTAGCATGGACCTGCTTCTTTCTATAGATCTGTTGGATACCTCGGAGATCTACTAACTTAATATGTTTTGCTTAAAAAAATCATCCTTAATTAAACTCCTAAGGACCCACCAAGATATGACATAGGGTTAGGAAAACTATCAAAACCTTACGTTTTTACCTTTATATAAATTGCCCTGACATGCATTTTAAGTTTCAAGTGGTGGAACGAGAAGACTCGTTAGGTACGCTTTTGCAGTTTTCAATGTTGTCTTTCTTGTACTTGTTTGTTATACTTTTATGCTTACACAATTTGCATACTAAACAATGATGTCACCCTGCATGAAAACTAAAACTATCAGGATAGCCACAAAACCAAAACCAAAACCAAAACTAAAATCTAAAATCAACCAAGATAAAAATCCACCGCCACAACATTCAAAATATAAAACAACTCAAAATTTAATCACAAACATCACAAAAAATAACAGCTACAACTAAATTAAGATGTCTCTATTGGATGATCGGGAATCCCTTGGAGAAGGTAATCGCCACAACATTCAAAATATAAAACAACTCAAAATTTAATCACAAACATCACACAAAACGATTGTAACTAAATTAAGATGTCTCTATCGGATGATCGGGAATCCCTCGGAGGAGATAACCTATGGTTGCTAACAAGGCTTCAACTGGTCTAAATGAAATTATGGAACTCATTAAGTTGAGTTTAGTAAGTTCATTGGGACTAAGTGAATCCAATAGAAAATAGTGGTGCTGGAATGAGGGAACCGTAGGATCCTAACCGGTGTTGCTCTAATCAACTTTAATATGCCCCTATAAAATTTAAAGAACTTCAACCATTGGGCCACCTGATTTGATATTATAACTTGGCACACTAGAAAACTCAAACTCGTTGCGGCAGGGGCTTGGAGTTAGCATGGTGGGCAGTACGGCCATCTTCAACAACAAAACCTGTCTTCCCCAACTAAACCAATTTTCCTTCCTTAGACTTAAACAACAAAGCCATAGGCCTTCATGGTTGCTTGCTTATGCAACTTAAATCATCACCTTATCTTTAGGCCTTTGTATAGCCCTGTTATATAATATAAGCCCTAACTCGTCTTAAGATTCCAAGGTTATCGTTTTTCACGACCTAAACCCTCACATCTTCCAAGTTATTTGTGTGATTGTTTCACACGAATGTAAGCCCTAACTAATAAAATTGGAAGGATGAAACACTTAAAATTTTCTCCTCAAAACTGAAGCCAAACATTAAGATAGCTTGGGAAGTCACCGGGGTTCTTCTCTGGATCCATGACATCCCCTAGTTCTTCCTCCTTTGGATTCTACAATAAAATGTTCCAAATTTGGATCCATGACATCCCCTAGTTCTTCTTCCTTTGGATTCTATAATAAAATGTTCCAAATTTGGGTTCTCCTCTGGATCCATGACATCCCTTAGTTCTTCCTCCTTTGGATTCTACAATAAAATGTTCCAAATTTGCTAGATCCATGACATCCCCTAGTTCTTCTTTCTTTGGATTCTACAATAAAATGTTCCAAATTTGAGAACCCATGACATCCCCTAGTTCTTCCTCCTTTGGACTCTACAACAAAATGTTCCAAATTTGAACCCGACATCCCCTAGTTCTTCCTCCTTTAGATTCTACAATAAAATGTTCCAAATTTGAACCAATCTCTTTCACACCTCTACGTCTGATCTCATTGAAAAGTCCTATTCTTTTGAAATCCTTGAAGATAATGTTTCCTGATTTTTATCGAGAGTATTCTTAGGTGACTTTGATCATTTAAGATGTAATTAACTATAGGGGCTTGCCCTTATAGAAGCATGTCCGAACCCAGCTTAATATAAACCCTATTTAATTCTTTATATTAAATAGGGAAACTCCATGTCCGAACCCAGCTTAATATAAACCCTATTTAATTCTTTATATTAAATAGGGGAACTTGCGGCAATACAAAGGTTTCACAGACTAAACAGATGTCATATATTCCTTAGTTTATTTGATCGAGCCTCATCCTCAAGTCTTGTGTTTAGCTTTGGGATAGATATAGGATTTGAGGTACAGTGCTCTTTCATTTTAAACTATGAAAACTATGGGACCGGACGTCATACTTTCCTTAGTTTATTTGATCGAGCCTCATCCTCAAGTCTTGTGTTTATCCGATGTCATACTTTCCTTAGTTTATTTGATCGAGTCTCATCCTCAAGTCTTGTGTTTATCCTTTGGGATAGATATCCCTTAGTTTATTTGATCGAGCCTCATCCTCAAGTCTTGTGTTTATCCTTCGGGATAGATACAGTTTGAGGTATAGTGCTCTTTCATTTAAACTATGAAAAATATGGGGTCAGTTTCATTTCATACCCAGGTACAGTGCTCTTTCATTTTAAACTATGAAAAATATGGGGTCAGTTTGATTTCATACTTAGTACAATGCTATTTCATTTAAATTATAAAAAATATGGGGTCAGTTTGATTTTATATTTTTCTAAAACTAAATAATACAATGCCCTTTCATTTAAACTATGAAAAATATGAGGTCATTTTGATTTCATATTTTTCTAAAACTAAATATATATATAAATTAAAACGTCCTTCTGAAGCAGGCAACGGGATTTTGATTCCGATAACCGACAACTTCTTACGAGCAACAACTCCAACCAAAAATAGTGCCGACAATCATGTTCTTCAAGTCTTTTATTTTTCTTTGTTTCTCTCACAACTCCTTTCTCTTTTCTGACCACATCCTTTATCTCTCTTCCACTTCTTAATTGGACAGTTTCTATTTGTTCATCAGTTTTCTCTTTAAGGTTGATCTCAGTGTTGCTAGGAAGTGTTCCTTGGGGTCTATTGCAAAGTAATTAGCAAATTTGTCCAAGTTGATTCTCTATGTTTCTAATCACAGCATTTTGACTTTGCAACTGGTTTCCCATTTGCAATACTACTTCTGTAGACAACTTCTTATCCTCAAATTGCTGATCATTGTTTGAGTCCGGTGAAGATCAAGGTCTATAATTTGTGTTCCCCTGATTATTCTAACTTCATTAGGATTTGCATGATTATTTTCCCATGGTTGGTTTCCACCCCAAAAAGTGTGATACAAGTTAAAATTAGGATGGTTCTTCCAACCTGGGTTGTAAAAGTTAGAATACGAGTTAGTTATGGTATTTAAGGTCTCATATGATAAGTTAGAATCAATCATATGCCCTAATAAAATTTCCTCACTTACTGGAGTAAATTGAGGCGGGTTAATTCCAAATTGGTCCAACTTTCTTGATATTGCAACAACCTAAGATGCAAGAATTGCAATCGCATCTGTATCATCAACACTAGCTACATTTTTTGGATTTACCCTTATAGAGGGCCATTGAAATTCATTTGTAGCCATTTCTTCAACTAGCACATATGCTTCATCAAATGATTTTGACATTAATGATCCACCAGCGGTAGTGTCAATTATAAACCTAAGAGATTCTACTAACCCATTATAAAAAGTTTGAATGATTAACCAATCGGGCAGAGCATGTTGTGGACACTTTCTTAGGAGTTCCTTAAATCTTTCCCAAGCTTCGCCTACTGATTCCCCTTTATAGTGACAAATGAGATAATATTGTTTCTGAGTTTAGTAGTCCTTAAAGGTGGAAATTACTTACCTAGGAATTTCTGAGTTAACTCTTCCCAATTTTTAATAGAGCCATGTGCTAATGAGTATAACCACATTTTAGTTTTATCTCTTAGTGAGAAAGGAAAAAGCCTTAGTCTAACAACATCGCCTGACATGTCGTTACAACGAAATGTAGCATAAAGTTCAAGAAAACTGGATAAATGTAAATAGGGATCCTCCGAAGGAGTTCCCCCAAACTGATTGTTCTTCACCAGTTGGATAATATCTGGATTTATTTCTAATGAGTCAGCTTTTACGACAGGGGTTTGTATACTTGAGTGAATTTCATATGTCGTAGGATTTATATAATCCTTCAAAGATTTATGATGATTTTTTAAGTTATTATTTTCAATGTTTACCATTTCTTTTTCTAGTTTTATAAGTCCTTTCTATTTTTTTATTTTTTTCTTTTTTTTAACTCAGGATCATAAGGCACAAGTCCTGCGGATGCTTTATTTCACATACACAACACAACAAATAATACATTAACAATTAAATGAACAAAATAACAGATATATTCAAAACAATAAAATATTTTCACAAACACCTTATTTTTGACACAAACAATTTTTTCACAACACTTTTTCATAAAAAAAAAACACTTTTCACGCAAAAACATTTTTACAACACTACAGTTTTCCAAGTCTAAGCCTAATTACTTCAACTAAAATTCTCCTAAAGTTCTTACCGAAGCCTCCTCGGCAACGGCGCCAAAAACTTGATGTAACTTTTTATATGTTTAATTTTATATATTCTATATAGTCATAATGATATAAACGCAAGTATACGTATCGCTCAAGTAATATAGGACTTTCTGATTAAGCCTTGAATATCGAATCCATGAGGAAGCGAGGAAAGATGTCCTAAGTCAAATTCCATTCTACTACTATCAGGCCTTAGATTGGAATGACGATTAAAATAGTGTTTTATCTAGCAACTACTCCTAAAAGCAAATTTTAAATATAAGGATAGTAACTATTCCTAAATGTAAATATTAAATTCTAAAGATAACCCTTTCTGGATGAATTGGTTTGGAGAATTTTAAGATTTTCAAAACTACTATTCTTATGCAGTGAGTTGGATAATGTAAATGAATGAGATACATTAAATATTGTCTGTGTCAAATATGAGCAATTTTAATACTCTACTCTGATTCAGTGTTATAGAAAATCATTGCTAATATCAGCTTTAGTCCCTAAATCTGTGGCTAGGCTAGGAGGATACTGTTTCCCACTCCAGAGCTCCCACTTCTCTTCCCTTAAAGGCTAACTCTCGCTTTAGTTTTTTAAACACTAAGATCAAATTGGGAATTTTAGTCTGTCACCCTAAACTCCAATTTTATGCCCATCAACGTATATTTCCTTATTTATTTGCAGCCAACCCCCATGAACTTCACCATCCATGGAATTTGAATGTGGTTTCACTTTGTTGAGAATTACACCGCCCTCTCGGGTCTTAATGCAATTACAACGAATTTTAACACTACAACAGGCCTTTATTGTAATGTAAATAAAGTGCAAGTAAAAACCATCATATAATTAAAACTTCTTCAAGAAAGCATCCTAAAATCTAAAACATGAACCTACTCATTGTAAAAGAAATGTTAAAGGAAAATAATGGCATATATTTCTCATGCTACTTTTTCCTAAGAAGAAGAAAGAGTAAGAGAAACACATCGCAAAGCACGAATAAAACACAACGAAAAATTTCATTACATCAAAGCAAATCCATTAGATAAGTGTTTACAAAATCATAAGATAATGAAGAACACAATGCATAGCTTTTTTCCCTTGAAAGAAAAATGAAAATCTCTCCCACAAAGTCTCCTGATAATCCATGCAATGCTATAACATTTCCTAGCAAATTCTCTCAAAATCCCCTCAATAATCTATCCAAAAAGGTAGAAATATACATTTCTACTTCTATTCTAAGATCACTAAACATTCTCCACATTTTCTCATTCACACACACCCTCACACACACACACGCATGCCCATGAGAGGTGCTAAGCCGTCTTTTTTAAAAAGACACAAATTCCCTCATTTTTTTCAAGAGACAAATCTTTTCATCCAAAATACATGACTCTTCATTCAAGAGCCTTATCTGAGTAGCTAGATTCATTGAATTGCTTCATGGGGTGTTTGAATCACTTAGGAGCCTTATAGAACATCAAAAACTGCCAAAAATCGATCCATGACCATCTCGAGCACTGTCAGCGCCATTTTCTCGTCATTTTTCTGCTCTTCAGTGCTACTGGCACCCACCCTGCGCACCTCCACTATTTTGCTTTGTTTCGCTCTGTTTTAGCTCTGTTTCGCCCCGTTTCAGTTGCGTTGCATTCCTAACATATAGACCTACAAAATAAGCATAAAAATAACCTTTATTTAAAGTGTAATTTCATTCAAAAATGTGTGAGAAGTGTAAAAGAGATTAAGCATAGAAAGACATATCGAAATGTGCTAGGACAAAATTTTCTTTCTTGCTCGTTTTTGCTCCAAATTACATCATTTTTGCTTCTTTTTCTCCAAAACTCCATTTTCTGTACCTGAAACCAAAAACATACAAAATAGCTTCCTTTAAAGTGCATTATCATTGAAAATCATCAAATATATGCATTAAAAACATATAAAAAATTGCATATTTTTTAGGTGTATCAAAGACCCACCCCTTGTTTCAATCAGAATGAGTCCCATCCCGGGACATTGGCTTTTGAATTATTCAGGAACGCATCCCGCGCATATTCAAAATTATAGCGCGCAACTGATTCAGCTTCTGCTTATGGGAGATTAGATGGAGCTCGATTAGTTTCTTTTAGACAAGAAATAAATAACATAACAAATACGGGGAATAAAGGAATACCGGGCCATATATGATTTATTTCTTTCTATTGTTGAATCATTTAATTCACCAGTTTTTAGGTTCCATATGGAATCAAAGGTTGGCTAAATATGTCAGTCAACTTATCGAAACCTTCAAAGAAAGAAAAAAGCCCCTGGATAATCAGACTAATCAACCAAGTAGATGGAAAGAGGGAGGGATGCATTGAGTAGCCCTTAAGAAAGGGAACTAGACAAGCCGTTAGAATCCAAAATTCTTCCTACACGTCTTTTCAATAGGGAAAGGATGGTGCTGCTATCAGTATTTTAGTGAACGAAACATCAGGAAGAAGCTCAATGCCAAATCAGGCTACACTAGCTAGTCGAATAGTTAGACCACCTCATTTTCCCTTCTTTGAAAATAGAGGTAGATGCTTCAATTAAGATGAGGGGGCACACTCTTTTTTTCCATCACCAAGTTTTTGAGCCAGACAGAGGAGGACAAGTATAAAGAAAGAATTCAACAAGACGAAGAATGCGCCTTTCTGGTTCCGAACTAGGGGCATAACATAGTAAAAGGGAAGTTGAGCCTAGAGGAGAAAAGAAGAGAAAATAGAAAGATCTCATCATAGTTCTCCCCAAAAAAATCCAAGAGTTGTTAATGATCTTCAACTTTAAAGAAAGGGGAAGGATTTTTGCAGACTAGAAACAGACTGCGTTCAACTTACATCTATTATATAAAGATAGTCAGTGATAGGGTTGACCTAAGTTTGTTAAGAGTGGCTGTGGTTTTTACCCATATATAGAAATAGTCAAAGCGCAGAGCATTTTTCTCTTCCTGACTATTCTATCCATATCTTATTTACAGCCTGAGTTTAGGTGTCTTGAAGGTGATCACATAAATGATTAGCACTTCACTACGCCTTCAGTGTATGTCTACTCACCCCTAGATCTACTTACTGAATTTCTCTTCGATCTATCTAGTGAGAGAGAGGTGCGCATACTATTATCATTATGGTAGCATGGTCAAGTGTTTGACACTTGCTTGATTAGTGATTGAGAGTGAAGTCGATTGATCATTGACTGAGTTGAAAATCTATATGCAGCCTTCCCTTAGAGATGAGAAGAAATATTGACGCTCTTTCAATCATTTAGTTGTTACTGAAATCTTAAAATAAAATGTAAAAACCCGTAAGGTAAGGATTGTCCTATTTTATCTCAGATGTCAGCCTTTAGGGTACCATTCATTGTGTGGTTTTATGCATTTCAAGTATGTGCTATTGTGTCTAATCTCCACAATAGATGCGCTTTGGAAAGAGATCTTTCAGTACTTTATCCTGTTAGTGATGTCAATCATGCTCAAGGGTAAGATGGTGTGAGGGAAAGTCAATAGAATGTGTTTGAGTTGTAATTTCTCAGACTTTCTTTTTAGAGTGGCATTGAACTCACTGATTTATTTCTTTTCACTCAGGAGATGATGTTTATCATCCATCTCAGTGAGAATCTCTTGTTAGTGTAGTTCTTACTATGTATTTCACAAGAATGCGAGCTTTCAAATTTCAGACGTTTTTCTAGTGTAAAGCAATTCAAAGAGTTGGCCATATACATATATGAGAGCTGGTCTCACATCCTAGTCCCAGTAGCTAGGAAAGGGTTTCCGAGCACGTCAGTCACTAGAGTATGGGGGTAGGGAATTTGGGAGGAATCAAGTGGAAACTCTACACGGATCAAACTACATTCTTGCGAAATCTTATCCTTCACGGTAGTTTCTATCTCACCCAGTCTTACTAGCACATTTTTGAGGATCTGAAGGAGACTTCTTTTCTTCTTTTGCACGTATTAAGTCAGGAAGTCATTCCCTATTCTGACCCGCCCATCAAGATTGTCCTCGTTGACTGAAGATTCCTTCGAGCTCAAGTTATGTTGGAGCCTTTCTCCACCAAAATGAAAATAGAGGGCACGTCAGTGAATCCTACGATCCCAAGAAAGGTGTGAAGAAGCAAGACCTTCACACCAAATAACAATTTTTCAGAATTCGAGCTGCCTTGAGTCATCACTGCAAAATCGAATGAGAAAGAAGTCGACAATGAACTCTCACCTTTTTTTTTGCTAATCAAGGGGTTTCTTATAGGAATGAAAGAAAGAAAGCCCTCAATCAAGCTTCGTCTCAATGTAAATAGAATTTTTTGGTTAAATTCGAGAATCGGGAGCTTCAAAATAGATGTTTTTTTTCTTCTAAGACTTATGAGAGAGGGACTTGATCAGCATCCAGATTTGCTCCCAAAATGCCTCAAGGGGGATCCTCAGGAGGCTCTTATCTTTTTTCTAGAGTTCAAAAGGGAGAAATGTTAGGCATAACTCATGGACAATGACATTCACACTCGTGATGAGCTGGAAAACAAATATTTCAGAAGATGGCAGAGGATCTATGCAGAAAGGGGGATTCTTCTTATTCTTTCGTTGCATTGGTTCGTGAATTTTGAACTGAATCATTCTTCTTCTTTCTATTCTTGGGGGTTGTGCACAATAACTTGAACCGCACAAGCTGAGTGGCCTACCCCCATCCCTAGATAAGCCATATGAGGTGGAAGCTCCACATATGGTTTTGAAGACAAGCCTTTCCAGCAATGGGGCCTAGGGACCGATATGATGATTGGTTAAGGTAGAGCGACCAACCTACTTATGTGCACCTATAGAGATTAGTGCGTGAGACCACGATACACAGAGGCATGGGACTCACCCTACAACAACCTGAACGACATAACATTTTATTTTACTTGGAACGATACATATACTTGTGTTGTACCTCCAGTGTGAAGCTTTATTATTTAATTTTCATATCATTTCATTTATTCACACTAGCCACTTAATATAATTTGGGCCAAGTTTTTTATAATATTTTGGAGATTAAAAATACATGTAAATGCGGATCGGGTAAATGAGCACTGCACATCAAGGCACTACAAACCCTAGTAAGCCAAATTGAACATTTTTAAACATCTTCCAACATCTAATTTTCAAAAACACCACTAATAACTAATATTTAAATATAAATCAAATTCCAATGCAAACACAAATATAAGTTACTCACAACATTTAAAACACAATTTCTAAATTCACTCACAGACTACTAAGCACACAAGCATTCAAAATATTAGAAAGCCGGGAAGCACACAATAGCTTCAACAACTTTCAAAAACACATTAGAGCAACAAGCCCATATAAAAGCTACAATGAAAAATCCACTACATATTGTCATCAACCTCACTATCCACTTCTTTAATATCTCCAAGTGACTAATGCATGTACAAGTTGTAGAATGGAAGGTTCTGGAAGTCAACTGAATCTTCCTTGATCCAACAAATCTTCTTATACATTAGGACTTGTGGATCATGGATTACAACAACATGATTTGAATGTTGTTTCATTTGCCAATCCAGATGATAAAACTAACTAGAAATGTGACTAATCCTATTATGAATCACTAACATTTCCTTCTTTATATTCTTGATTTCTTCTAAGATAGTAGCCAAACAATTTGCACGTCGAGGTAATGATGATGTGGAAGGGCATGAAGATTGGTCCATATAAGAACTTCCTCCATGTGCCACATAAAGTTCTATGTTGTCATAGATCAAGATAGACTGGTCCATGGGCTTCCAGGGAAGAAGTATTTTTCTCAATTTTCATAAGGGACCTGGGCATAACTACAAAGTAAGAAAATAATAGCAGGGTGTCTAAGCCAAGTCGTAGATCCATTTAGTGCAACTACAATGATGGATCTATAAATAAGTGCCCCAAAATCAATAGGTTTTCCCATGAGAATACAATAATTGAGGATTGTACTTTCCTTCGTTATTTCCTTGATATTCATCGTAGAAAGAAATTTGGCAGAAATGAAAAGTGCCAAGGCTTAGATGATGAATTTAATCTTGTAGCAAGGAAATTAACCTTGGAATCACTTCTAAATTTCCAATGTTCAATAAAGTCTGTCAGGAATCTAAATAACTCAGTCAAATTGTCTCTAGTCAGAGTGAAGTTAGCAAATTTAGAAATTGGGACGCCATCCAAGAAGAAAAACTTGTTAATTCTTAAAAGAGTAAAATGTACTAACTTACTTCGAACATACACCAATCCATGATTTAATCCATGAATATTTGCATAGAGTTCCTTCACGACAGATATCACAACAGCAATAGTGGCGTAGCAAAACACTTTCCAACACCTCTGCACAATAATTGCCTCGATCTACCCTCCAGGCATGATGAATCCTCTTTCTTTTATCAATTTCTTCTTCATCGTAGTCCTTTCATGAAGTCTATGCTTGTTTTCTTATGAACTTCTTCTGATCAAAGACTTAAAGAGTTGAACTTGTCAAAGCATTGCAATCCATCAATCTTGAAATTTGATGAAATCTCAAGAATTTTATCACTCCCAAAACATCTAAAAGGTGATCTATCACACTATCATCAGTTCAGCTGCTGCTGCTACTGTAGGTATGGGATTTGCTTCCCTGATATTTTTTTTATGTGAGCAGGTTGGAGTCAAGTATGATAGTTGGGAGGAAGTTTTGTTGCCTCTGAAGCCCATTAAGAAAGTGAATGTGAAGACTTACTCGGAGCATTTGATTTTTGGCTGGAGAGGAGGATTTTTAAGGAGCTATGGATTAAAGACATCTGTTGCATCTACCTCAGCTGCATCTTCATCAAGACCATCTGCTTCACGTGCTTCTACATCTTAAGGTGAGTCAACTGAGACTCAAGAGCAGTTATTACAGAAGATGATGACTCATATCCACTTTACCATGGATAAAGTTGAAAATCTAGAATAATTCATTGAGCATACAAATAGTTATAATAGGAGAAAGAGTGACTTTGAGGAGAAATTATACCCAGCTCTGGAAGGCCTGATTAGAGGTGACCCAAGAGCATTATTTCCTCAATATCCTCATTATCCTGACTATGAGCCTAAAGAAAAATGGTATAGTGGCAATTCTGAGAGTGGAGAGGAGTAGAGATGAGTGATGATGTGTTAGACTTGATTTGGTTCGATGTATTGTTATGTTTGTGCTTTGTTATGGACTCTGTGATGTAGTACTACTATAGATGCAGTAATGTGATGTTGTGGACTATGTTTTATGTTGTGTTTTGAATTTTTATGTTCTATTGTTGTTGTGATTGTTTTGTTATATAGCATTTTGTTTTTAAAATTTTAGTGTAGTAACTTTTTTTGTTTTTAGTAATGTGGATTGGTTAGTTTAGAACTTAACTTAATTCCATGTCTTTTATTTTTAAAGTTAAAAACCTTGCTAGCTTAGATCTTAATTTTAAAATTCAAAAACTGCTACACTGTATTTTTCTTTTATCATGTTAGTGTGTTGTTTCCTCTTATACCCACTGTTTAGAAGTCTATTGAATCTCTACATGTTAAACTAAAATAAAATGTTAGAAAATTTGATCAAAAATTAGTTTTACTTCTATCTTTAGTTTTATACTTCTATAATCAGGTTGTAAAAATTCTTGTTAGCATGTTATTTCAATTTTCATTTCTGCCTATAAAATTATCTGTTGCTAAACTGTTTAATCTGTTAAAAAAATTTATGTTTTGAGGAGGGATGAAAAACATTTTTAAAACTTGAATTTTATTTATTCTCAAATGAACTACAAATGAATTTGAATTTTAAAAGAAAAATTGTTTATGTATATGAAGTTATATTAGGGAAGTAAAATTTGATTTTAGAAATGAGTAAGAAAATTTGTTAAAATTTTTAGTAATGAAGAAAACTTTAAGTTAAAAGTTTTTATATGAGAAAATGATTAATATAAGTAAACTTTAAGTTAAAAATTTTTAGTATAGAAAATGATAAATATAAGTGACTTGAAGAAAAACTTTAAGTTAAAAATTTTTAGTATAGAAAATGATTAATATAAGTGACTATCTTTAGAGAAGTAAAATTTGATTTTAGAAATGAGTAAGAGAATTTAGTTAAAATTTTGAGTAATGAAGATCTTTAAGTTAAAAATTTTTAGTATAGAAAATGATTAATATAAGTAACTATGTTTAGTAAGAAAAAATTGTAGTTTTGAAAAATTTAGATAATTTAGACTTTTTATTTTAATACTTAAATTTCTTTTATTAAAATGACTTTCAAATTATTATTACATTTATAAGTAAAAGTTTTATATCAAGACTTTACTTTAGGAAAGGAGAAGTGGAATTCAAAATCCATTAAAGACTTATCTAGATATAATAATGTCGGTGCTATTTCGGGGTTTGGTTTGTGGGGTTGCCCGTAAAAAGCTGTCGGCCACCGAAATCGAAATTACGTAGCCCACTTCGGAAGGACGTTGAAGTATGAAATCAAACTGACCCCATATTTTTCATAGTTTAAAAGAGAGCACTGTACCTCAAATCCTGTATCTATCCCGAAGGATAAACACAAGCTTTGAGGATGAGGCTCGATCAAATAAACTAAAGAAAGTATGACGTCTGTTTGGTCTGCGAAACCTTTATATTTGCCGACAAGTTCCCCTATTTAATATAAAGGATTAAATAGGGTTTATATTAAGCTGGGTTCGGACATGCTTCCTATAAGGGCAAGCCCCTATAGTTAATTACATCTTAAATGACCAAAGTCACTTAAGAAGACTCTCGATAAAAATCAAGAAATATTATCTTCAAGGAATTTCAAAGGGTAGGACTCTTCAACGAAATCGGACGTAGAGGTGTGAAAGGGGATTGGTTCAAATTTGGAACATTTTATTGTAGAATCCAAAGGAAGAAGAACTAGGGGATGTCATGGATCCAGAGGAGAACCTCGGTGACTTCCCAAGCTATCCTAATGTTTGGTTTCAGTTTTGAAGAGAAATATTTAGGTGTTTCATCTTGCCAATTTTATTAGTTAGGGCTTACATTTGTATGAAATGATCACACAAATGGCCTGGAAGATGTGAGGATTTAGGTCGTGACAAACGACAACCTAGGAATCCTAAGACGAGTTAGGGCTTATATTATATAGCAGGGCTCTACAAAGGCCTAAAGATAAGATGAGGATTTGCGTTGCATAAGCAAGTAACCTCGAGGTCCTATGGATTTGTTGTTTAAGTCTAAGGAAGGAAGATTGGTTTAGCTGGGGAAGACAGGTTTTGCTGTTGACCGTGCTGCCCACCATGCTAGCTCCAAGCTCCTTCCGCGACGAGTTTGAGTTATCTATTGTGTCCGTGTTGCCCACCAAGCTAGCTCCAAGCTCCTGCTGCAACGAGTTTGAGTTATCTAGTGTGTCAAGTTATAAGGAAGGAAGATTGGTTTAGCTGGGGAAGACATGTTTTGCTGTTGAAGATGGCCGTGCTGCTAAGGAAGATTGGTTTAGCTGGGGAAGACAGGTTTTGCTGTTGAAGATGGCCGTGCTGCCCACGAATGAAGATTGGTTTAGCTGGTGAAGATAGGTTTTGCTGTTGAAGATGGTCGTGCTGCCCACCAAAATTGGTTTAGCTGGTGAAGATAGGTTTTGCTGTTGAAGATGGTCGTGCTGCCCACCAAGCTAGCTTGCCACAATAAGTCTGGGTTATCTATTGTGTCAAGTTATAATATCAAATCAGGTGGCCCTATGGTTGAAGTCCGCGACGAGTTTGAGTTATCTAGTGTGTCAAGTTATAATATCAAATCAGGTAGCCCTATGGTTGCCGTGACGAGTTTGAGTTATCTAGTGTGTCAAGTTATAATGTCAAATCAGGTGGCCCTATGGTCCGCGACGAGTTTGAGTTTTCTAGTGTGTCAATTTATAATGTCAAATCAGGTGGCCCTATAGTTTTGTGACGAGTTTGAGTTTTCTAGTGTGTCAAGTTATGATGTCAAATCAGGTGGCACTATGGTTGTATCAAATCAGGTGGCCCTATGGTTGAAGTTTAACGAGTTTGAGTTATCTAGTGTGTCAAGTTATAATATCAAATCAGGTGGCCTTATGTTTGAAGTCCTTTAAATTTTATGAGGACATATTAAAGTTGATTAAAGCGACACCGGTTAGGATCCTACGGTTCCCTCATTCCGGCATCACTATTTTCTATTGGATTCACTTAGTCCAAATGAACTTATCAAACCCAACTTAATGAGTTCCATAATTTCATTTAAACCGTGGGAAGCCTCGTTAGTAACCGTAGGTTACCTCCTCCGAGGGATTCCCGATCATCCGCTAGAGACATCTTAATTTAGTTGAAGTTGTGGTTTTGTGTGATATTTGTGATTAAATTTTGAGTTGTTTT
>JXCR01145805.1:154705-165295 GCA_002079205.1 Phalaenopsis hybrid cultivar
TTTCATCTTTAGTAAAGGTAAAGAATATTATTGCTCCTATTTGGCACAACACAATTTTCATACTTCCACAACAGAATTCCTATACTTATTACTGATTCATGATAAGAAGAAAGATATTTTCATATTAAGTACTTTTCTTCTACAAAAATTTTAGTTATCTTTTTAAGTTGTTACTGTTTCGTTAAAATATCAAAAATACCAAAAATATTTAAATTTTAAATTCCTGCAAAATTCAGTTTTATTTTAAGTAATTATCTTTTTAAAAATAGAAAAACTTTCTAAAAAAGTGCATAATACATAATCTTTCGTGTGGGTTAGATATTCAGGTCTTAATCAAAAAGTCTTAAATTACTTGATAACGATATGTATACTTGCGTAGTATCCCAATATAAATATATATAAATTAAAAAGTTAAATTCNCATTATCCAAATGATATGCAAATAATCAGTTTGGGGGATCACCAATTGAAGATCCAAATTTACATCTTACCAATTTTCTAGAATTGTGTGNTTTTATTTTATGTTAGTGTATGCGTAGTTTAGGTTCTGAAGGACTAGTGCCCTACGATTTTGNAAATCCAAAAAAATTACAAAAATGGCAAACCAAATTAATCAAAATGCTGAAATTCATTAAGAGTTTAGACCTTTAAGAGATTATGCCAACCCTAATGTAGATGAACTTCATTGTAGTATTCAAAAACCTACTGTAGTGACTAATTCATTTGAGCTTAAACCTGCCATTATCCAAATGATATGCAAATAATCAGTTTGGGGGATCACCAATTGAAGATCCAAATTTACATCTTACCAATTTTCTAGAATTGTGTGCTACATTTAAATACTGTGGTGTTTCAGATGATACATAAGACTTAGGTTATTCCTTTCTCACTGAAGAATAAACCTAATATGTGGTTGAATTTGTTAGCACCTGGATCTATCAGAACTTGGGGTGATTTAGCATAAAAATTCCTTGCTAAATATTTTCCACATACAAAAACTATGAAGCTTAGAAATGATATTACATCTTTTATTCAGTTTGAAGGGAAATCTATTTATGAAGCATGGGAACGATTTAAAGAACTCTTAAGAAAGTGTCCACACCATGTTATACCAGATTGGTTAATAATTCAAGGTTTAATTGGTTCTCTTAGATCTATTATCGATGTCGCTGCTGGTTATTCATTGATGTCAAAACCATTTCATGAAGCTTATGCTTTAATTGAAGAAATTGATACTAATAATTTTCAATGGCCTTCTGAGAGGGTGAATCCAAAGAAACTAGCCAATATTCATGAAACTGATGCATCTATGATGTTAGCAAATCAAGTTGTTGCAATTTCAAGGAAGTTAGACCAATTTGGAATGAATTTTTCTAACCAATTTCCATGATTGAAGAGAATTCATTAGGCCTTGATAGATTCTCAAACATCATTAGAGACTTTGAATGCAATAAATAATAAGCAAAATAACCCATATTCCAATTATTATAACCCAAGTTGGAAGAACCATCCCTTGAATAACAATTCGGGTAGTAATAATCAGCAATGGGGGAACAACCAAGGAAACCCATTGGGAAACTGGAACAACCAAGGGAATAATAATTAGAGATCTACTTATCCTACAGGTTTCAACAGTAATAAACAATTTAAGGATAAGAAGTTGTCTATAGAAGAAGTGGTGTTATAAATGGGTAATGAGTTACAAAGTCAAGGAGCTACAATTAGAAATATTGAGAATCAACTTGGGCAAATCACAAGTTCATTAAGTAATAGATCCCAAGGAACACTTCCTAGTAATACTGAATCAAATCCAAAAGACCAGAATAAAGAGCAAGTTAAACCCGTACAACTTAGAAGTGGAAGATAGTTGGAAGGTAGGGTTCAAAAAGAGATTGAAGTAGAGAGAGAAGAAATTGAAGAATCAAAAGACGATGTTGTGAAATAATCTGAAAGACTTATTTCTCCACCGAAAATTGATTTAGAAATAACACCACCTCCATTTCCTCAGAGGCTTCGACAACAGAAGTTGGATAAGCAATTTTTAAAATTTATGGAAATATTTAAGAAGCTTACAATCATGTCAACAAAAGTTGGATAAGCAATTTTCAAAATTTCTGGAAATATTTAAGAAGCTTATAATTAATATTCCTATTAGTTGAAGCCTTATAACAAATGACAAGCTATGTAAAGTTTATGAAGGATATTCTCATCAGAAAAAGGAAGTTTGAAGATAATAAGATTGTTGCACTTAGTGAGGAGTGCAGTGTTATAATTCAAAAGAAACTTCCTGAAAAGCTTAAAGATCCTGGTAGCTTTACAATTCCATGTGTAATAGGAGCATATTTTATGGGAAAGCTTTATGTTATTTAGGTGCAAGCATTAACCTTATGTCATTATTAATATTTAAAAGATTGGGATTAAGAGAAATAATCCCAACTACTGTAACTCTGCAGTTAGCAGATCGTTTAATAACCCATCCTAAAGGAGTTATAGAAGATGTCCTAGTGAAAGTGGATCAATTTATCTTTCCTATTGATTTNTCATGAAGAAAAAGGTTTGGAACACGAACAAGAAGAGGAATTAGATCAATGTGTAAACCTTTTTAAGGAAGATTCAAGTTATGTTCAAGAAAGTTTTGAAATTTTAGACATGATATCCATAAAGATAAATCATTTTTTCCATCTATTGAAAAACCTCCAAACCTTTAGTTGAAATTACTTCCAATAAATCATTTTGTCCATCTATTGAAAAACCTCCAGAACTTGAGTTGAAATTACTTCCGGAACAATCCATCTATTGAAAAACCTCCAGAACTTGAGTTGAAACTACTTCTTGAACATTTAAAATATGTCTTTTTAGGAGATTCCTCTACTTTACCTATTATAATTTCCCGAAGTTAACAAAGCAAGAAGAAGAAAGCTGATGAAAATTTTGAAAAATTTTAAGAAAGCCTTCGGATGGATAATTGCTGATATTAAAGGAATCAATCCTTTAATTTGTATGCATAGAATTAATTTGGAAGAAAACTGCAAACCCAGGGCTCATCCACAAAGGAGATTAAATCATGTTATGAAAGAGGTTGTTAAGAAAAAAATTTTAAAGTTGTTAGATGCTGGAATTATCTACCCTATTTCAGATAGTGCATGGGTTAGTCCAATCAGTTTGTTCCTAAGAAAGGAGTAATTGTAACTGTGAATGAGCATAATGAGTTAATACCTACTAGACAAATTACAGGATGTTCCTAAGAAAGGGGGAGTAACTGTAGCTGTGAATGAGCATAATGAGTTAATACCCACTAGACAAGTTACATGGTGCAAAATATGCATTGATTATAGAAAATTAAATCTTTCCACTAGGAAAGCTCATTTTCCACTACCCTTTCTAGATCAAATGCTGGATAGACTAGCTGGGCACAAATACCTTTATTTTCTGGATGGATATATCAGTTATCACCAAATTCAAATATCTCCTGAGGATCAAGAGAAAATAACATTTACCAGTCCTTATGGTACTTTTGTTTTTTGAAGAATGCCCTTTGGTTTATGTAATGCCCTTGCTATATTTTAAAGATGTATCATGACAATTTTTTGTGATTTAATTGAAAAAGGGATTGAAGTCTTTATGGATGAATTTTTTGTATTTGGAACTTCATTTGACTCATGTTTAGAACATTTATCTAAAGTTCTTAAGCACTGTGAAGAAACAAATTTAATCCTTAATTAAGAAAAATGCTAATTTATGGTAGCAGGAGGAATTGTATTAGGTCATCAAATATCAAAAAATGGTATGGAGATAGATCTTGCTAAAATTTAAGTGATCGCTAATTTACTTTGTTTAACAAATTTAAGGGAAGTTAGGAGTTTTTTAGGACATGTTGGATTCTACAGGCGATATATTAAGGACTTTTCTAAGATTGCTAAGCCTTTATGCCATTTGCTGGAGAAAGATGCAATTTTCAATTTTGATGAGGAATGCCTAAAAGCTTTTAAATTATTAAAGGAAAATTAATCACTGCACCAATTATAGTTTCACTAAATTGGAAAAAACCTTTTGAACTTATTTGTGATGCAAGTGATTATGCTATTGGAGTTTTTTTAGGATAAAGATATGATAAAATTTTCAAAGTTATTTACTATGATAGTAATACTCTTAATGAAACTCAAATTAATTATACAACAACTGAAAAAGAGTTATTAGCAATAATATATGCCTTTGATAAATTTAGATCATATTTGATATATAGTGCATACAGATCATTATTCTATTAAGTACTTAATGAAAAAGAAGGATACTAAACCGAGACTTATAAGATGGATTCTTCGCTACTAAGTACTTAATGAAAAAGAAGGATACTAAACCGAGACTTATAAGATGGATTCTTCTTTTACTTCATTCTGCTATTAAGTGCTTAATGAAAAAGAAGGATACTAAACTGAGACTTATAAGATGGATTCTTCTTTTACAAGAATTTGATTTTAAAATAGTAGATCGAAAGGGAACTGAAAATCAAATTGTTGATCATTTGTCAATTAAAAAACCACTCTGTTTTGAAAGAGAAATTAATGAACATTTTCCAGATGGAAAATTGTTCGCTGTAAATGTGTGGTGTGTTCTGTGGTATGCCGACTTTGTGAACTATATTGTTAGTGATCTTAAACCCTATGAAATGACATACCAACAAATGAGAAAATTTATTTCTGAAGCTAAGACTTACTTTTGGGATGACCTAACAAATGAGGAAATTTATTTCTGAAGCTAAGACTTATTTTTGGGATGACCCATATTTATATTAAATGATCTAGTCATTCGAAGATGTGTACCATTAGAAGAAACTTATGAAATTATCAAAAAATGTCATAATGGGGGGCATTTTAGTGTTGATAAAATAATATACAAAATTCTACAATCTGGATTTTATTGGCCTACAATTTTTAGTGGTGTTAATGGTTATATCAAAACTTGTGATAGATGCCAAAGAGTATGCAATATTTCTAGACGAAATGAGATGCCCCTCAATTATATGCTAGAAGTTGAAATATTTGATGTTTGGGGATTAGATTTCATGGGACCATTTATACCATCGTTCGGAAATTTATATATTCTGTTAGCAGTGGACTATGTATCCAAATGGATAGAGGCTATTTATTTACCTCGATGTGATGCTCAAAGTGTTGCAAAATTCTTGAAAACAAACATATTTTGTAGATTTGGGATGCCGAGAGTTATCATTACTGATGGGGGATGTTATTTTAGAAATGCCATTAAGGAGAAATTATTAAATAAATATCATATAAATCATAGGATTGCTACTGCTTATCATCCTCAGACAAGTGCTTTGGTTGAATTATCTAATCATGAAATTATAAGAATTATGGAAAAATCTGTGAATCCAACAAAAATGGATTGGTCAGTCAAACTTTACTATGGTTTGTGGGCTTATAGGACTGCATACAGAACTCCTATAGGAATGTCCTCATATAGGCTAATATTTGGGATGTGGGCATATAGAACTCCAATAGGAATGTCCTCATATAGGCTAATATTTGGGAAAGCTTGTCACTTACCAGTTGAACTTGAGCATAAAACATATTTGAGTGATTGAAGAGTTCAATTATAATTTGAAAGATGTTGGTAATAAAAGATTGTTACAATTAAACTATTAAAGAGTTCAATTATCATTTAAAAGTTGCTGGTGAGAAAAGATTGTTACAATTAAATGAGCTTGAAGAGATAAGGAATATGCTGGTGAGAAAAGGATGTTACAATTAAATGAGCTTGAAGAGATAAGGAATGAATCTTATGAGAGTGCTAGGATTTATAAAGAAAAATTAAAATAATTAAAGAGTTCAATTATAATTTGAAAGATGCTGGTGAGAAAAGATTATTGCAATTAAATGAATTAAAGAGTTCAATTATAATTTGAAAGATGCTAGTGAGAAAAGATTGTTACAATTAAATGAGCTTTGAAGAGATAAGGAATGAATCTTATGAGAGTGCTAAGATTTATAAAGAAAAGATGAAAATATGACATGATCAGAGGATTCTTACTAAAAATTTTCAGCCAGGGAAACAAGTTTTGCTATATAATGTAAGGATAAGATTATTTCCAGGCAAACTTAAGTCCAGGTGGATGGACCCATTTATTGTGATAAAAGTTTATCCTTATGGAGATGTGGATATTAAAGATCCTAATTCTAAGAAAATTTTTAAAGTGAATGGACATAGACTGAAACCTTATTATATGGGGGATCAGCATAAATATATTAATGATTGATGTTGGGTCAACCAGAATAAGCACTGGTTACGTCGGGCTGATGACATAAAACCAAGCGCTTTGTGGGAGGCAACCCATAGTTATTAGTGTGTTTTTGCTTTGATTGTTATTATGAGTCTGATTAAAAAATTTATGGTAGTATTTTTGAGTTTATTATGTGCGAGTAATGATTTTTAGACTTTATTTAGTGACCTAGACATGTTAAAATGAGAATTTAGAAGTTAAGTTGACTGGTGCAAAAATGTGCACTGACGCTTAAGCTCCAGATCCGACGCTTAAGCGCGACAATTTAATCACATGTGCAAACTTTGATTTCTAGAAGGTGTAACTGCAATTTAGTTGGAATAAACGTGTCTTGGCAGTTTCTAGTCGTGTCTAGAAGTTATGAGGGGGAATTAGGCCTATAAAAAGAAGGGGTTTGTGAAGGAATTTCACCCCAGATTATTTTTAGCCTTAAAGGTCTAAGAAAGAGTGTGATTTAGAGAAAATGTCTTCATGAGAAATGGATTTGAAAAAGAAGGAAGAAGCCATGAGGAAGAAGTTCATTAGTCAAAGTGCACAGGAGATGTATAATGGTTTCTTAGTTGTTAGTATTGAAGGGATATCGGAGAAGATCAACCAGATGAAGAATACTATATTTGTATTAGAGACTAAGGTGCTTGAATTACATGCTCATCTAGAGCATATTGGGTGGCAACTTAGGATGCAATTCAACCATACCAGTTATATAAAGGAAGTGGATAAGGCGATCTTCCTTAAGCAAAAGTGGATTAAAGTGATAATATTAGAGCTCGTCGCCACCATCCGTTTTATCAACTCTAAATTCCTGGAGAGACTGTTGAGAGAGAAGAATTTGTTCCTTCTAATAAAGAGTGGCATTAAGTTAAGTGTTAGGAATTGTGTGTTTGGAGTCATGTTTTTAATTGTGTTAGTGTTATGTCTTGTGTTTAGTGTTTGTGGTCACTTATGTGTTTATTGTATTTGTGTGTTAAGTGTTTTGTACTTAAGAAAATTTTCTCATCCAAGATTATTTGGAGAGAGAACTAAGTGTTAAATGTGTTTGTACTTGTTTGTGAATTAATATAAGTTTGTTTTTGTGAAAATTTATGTTATTTTTAGCCTTGAATTGAATTAATTATTTTGGAGAATTTTGAGAGAGAAGGGAGTTATAGGAAGTAAAATAGTCATTTAAGTGTTATGAGACCATTTAGGGGTGGTTTACTTAGGCTAATAGTGCATTTTACTTAAAAATTAAAAATTTCAAAAATTGTACAGTGGCACCTAAGCACCACATCTCGCGCTTAAGCGTGAGCCAACACGAGAGGCAGGTGCCTAAGCGCCACTTACCTGCGCTTAATCGTCAGTTCACGAAAACTAGTTTGCGAACGGTTAAAAGTGAATTTTTTGTCCAAAAATGCCATTTTTATTGCTTCTTATCGTCTTCCCCAACTCGAGTTCGTGATTTTGAGGGCTAGGGTAGGTGAAATTTGGAGATTTCTTGGTGAAATTAAGTGAGATTTGCTAGATCCAAGTTTCTTGAGGTAAGAGCTTTACTTCTATGCAAAAATTTTGGATTTTCACCCTATATTTTAAGCACATTTGGAAGATTTCAAAAATTTACTATTCATGATGAAAAGTGAAGAAAAATCTATGGAAATTGCTTGAGAAGTTTAGTTAGTGCTTTTGGAAGTTTAGTTTAGTGATTTAAACTTGATTTTTAAAGTTATATTTGGAATTTATCAAATTTATAGAATGACACCAAGAATGAAAAGGAGCAAAAGAAAGAACCCATTTGATTCGAGCAAATTTGTCAGTTCAAAAGCTCAGGATCGATATAGTGACGCTCTACAATCATGAAAATTGATTCAGGAGTGATGTTTTAAGAGTCCAGGTGGAGAAGTGGAAGATCTGATAGTCCGCCAACAGTGGGAATAGTTCTGTTGTTTCTCTGTTGTCGCTGTAATTTTTATTGTAAGGGAGTTTTATGCAAATCTCCCAGAGGATGAGGAAGATCGAGTTATGGTTTAAGGGAAGTTGATAC
Source organism: Phalaenopsis hybrid cultivar (assembly GCA_002079205.1). Lineage (NCBI taxonomy): Eukaryota > Viridiplantae > Streptophyta > Magnoliopsida > Asparagales > Orchidaceae > Phalaenopsis > Phalaenopsis hybrid cultivar. The sequence goes on from JXCR01145805.1 coordinate 163,020, forward strand.
CTTTTACTCCAGAGGTAATCAACTTGTTTTATCTTTTACCACCAGATACTTTGTGTTATTATGCGAATTATACTCCTACGAAAGCGGAATTGGATGAGATCATATCTTATTTGACTATTGGAAGAGTACTTTGGAAGATTACAAAAGAGAGGAGAGTAAATTTTCTAACATCAAAGTTGTGTGCACCATCAAAGGCTTGGCACTATTTTATATATGCTCATCTGCTTCCTACAAATCATCTCAGTGAAGTGACCAGAGAGAGAGCGATGTTGAATTATTGTATTCAGGAGGGAAAGCCCATCAACATAGGGTCTTTGATCTATCAAACTATCATCAGTTCAGCTGCTGCTACTACTACTACAGGTATGGGATTTGCTTCATTGATATTTTCTTTATGCGAGCAGGCTGGAGTAAAGTATGATAGTTGGAAGGAAGTTATGTTGCCTCTAAAGCCCATTACGAAAGTGAATGTGAAAACTTACTCGGAGCATTCAATTTTTGGCTGGAGAGGAGGATTTTTCAGGAGCTATAGATTAGAGACGTCTGCTGCATCTACCTCTGTTTCATCTTCATCAAGACCATCTACTTCACGTTCTTATACATCTCGAGGTGAGTCAACTGAGACTCAAGAGCAGTTATTACAGAAGATGATGACTCATATCCACTTTACCGCTGATAAAGTTCAAAATCTAGAATAATTTGCTAAGCATACAAATAGGTATAATAGAAGAAAGAGTGACTTTGAGGAGAAATTATACCCATCTCTGGAGGGACTGATTAGAGGTCACCCAGGAGTAGTATTTCCTCAATATCCTCATTATCCTGACTATGAGCCTAAAGAAAAATTGGTATAGTGGCGATTCTGAGAGTGGAGAGGAGTAGAGATGAGAGATGATGTGTTGGACTTGATTTGGTTTGATGTATTGTTATGTTTGTGTTTTGTTATAGACACTGTGATGTAGTACTGCTACAGATGCAGTTATGTGATGTTGTGGACTATGTTTTATGTAGTGTTTTGAATTTTTATGTTATATTGTTGTTGTGATTGTTGTGTTAGATAGTATTTTGTTTTCGAAATTTTAGGGTAGTAACTGGTTTTATTTTTAGTACTGTGGATTGGTTAGGTTAGAACTTAACTTAATTCCATGTCTTTTTTTTAAGTTAAAAATCTTGCTAGCTTAGATCTTAATTTTAAAATTCAAAAACTGCTACCATGTATTTTTCTTTTATCATGTTAGTGTGTTTTTTGTTTTTATACCTACTATTTAGAAGTCTATTGAATCTCTACATGTTAAACTAAAATAAAATGTTAGAAAATTTGATCAAAAATTAGTTTTACTCACGTTTTTAGTTTTATGCTTATATAATTAGGATGTAAAAATTCTTGTTAGCATGTTATTTCAATTTTCATTCCTGCCTATATAATTATCNGGGGTCAGAGGCCGTACTACCATTAGAAATACAGATGCCGTCTCTCAGAGTCGCTATTGCAAACCAACTTACAACTGAAGAAAATGCAAAGCTCAGACTTGAAGAACTTGAAAGTCTTAAAGGAAAGCGTCTACAAGCACAACAACATTTGGAGCTATACCAAGCAAAGATGATACGAGCTCATGACAAACTGGTCTGCCTAAGGACATTTAAAATTGGTGACCTTGTCCTTGTTCTCAAAAGACCTATCCTTGCATGTCGCAAGATAGGCAAAAAATTTGAGCCAACTTGGGAGGGACCATTTGTCATTGAGAAGGTCTACGCCGGAGAAGCTTACCAACTCATCAATTCTCAAGGAGAAGACCTATGCTTCCAATAAATGGACGATTCCTAAAGACTTACTACGCGACATGACGACGTTTGCCGTTGTTAGTGTGCCGCGTGCATATAAAAAATTTTTGTAAAACTTCAGATAGTTCTGGGGTTATTTATGTGGCCTGAAAAGGTCTATGACCAGATAAAATTAATGAAAATTCTTAATACCACACATTACATCAATTATTTTCAACATATATATTAATAAGATAAAATCTATATTAATTGAACTATGTTTTGTTCTGATTGATAAATAATTCAAACTCACTGATGTCTCCCTGTTAATTTAAAGGAGAAGATGTCAAAATCGCGGCTGATTTTTGCTTTTAAAGATGGTCTGAACCTTGCTTTCAACAAAGAAGATGTACCGCAAGGAGNCTTTAAGTTAAAACTTTTTAGTATAGAAAATGATTAATATAAGTGACTATCTTTAGTAAGAAAAATTGTATTTTTGAAAAATTTAGATAATT
>JXCR01145809.1:0-22301 GCA_002079205.1 Phalaenopsis hybrid cultivar
TATATATATATATATATATATATATATATATATTAAAAAGGGGAATTATATTCCAACAGAAGTCGTTTACAGATTCTAAGGTAAGGGACATTTAAAAGGTCGTCACACAAAAGAAAAGCAAGAGAAGAAGAGGGGTATTTGGAAACAAAACTGAACTTAGAGACATTCCCAATTTTGGCCAACCAGTTAGTAGAACTGTTGCCCTCTCTATAGATAAACGTATAATGGATGAGAGAAGGAGTCTTCAATGCCTTGATCTTCTTAAGACACTGAGCAATATGCTAATGATGAAACTCTTCAACAGTGAGAACCCTCAAAAGTAAAGAAGAGTCCATCTCCACCTGTAGATTTTCCCATTTATTGAGAGTTGCTAACTTAATAGTCCAAAACACTACAGCCACCTCAGCTTCCAATGGGTCTGAGATAGAAGAGTTAAAAAATAGAAGGCATCTGCCTGTATGATCCTTGAAACCCCCTACCCCCATACTAGCACCCTGATTTGAAAAAGTCCCATATATGTTAGCCTTAATAAAAGGTTGGGAGGGTCTTACCCAAAGCTCCTTTGTGAGCTCAAGTTTGGGTGTACCACCTTGCCATGATGAATTACATATATTTGGGAAATTCTTCAGAGAAATCAGCTTGACAAGGAAAGTATTACAATTAGTTGCCACCTTAGAAGCAGGGATGAGGCAATTCTCAAACTTGGCTTGATTTCTGGCCATCCAGAGGAGCCATGCCAGAATAAAAGGGACAGAGCAAAAATTTATCTCAACCCAACTTACCTACAATCCAAAATAATGGTATCAATGGATAAGCATTTAAGGAAGTCCTTCCACACATTTTGGGAGTAAGAGCACTGTAAGAATAGATGGGCAGAAAACTCTTCATCTTGCAAGCATAAAGAGCATCCAGAGGGACCTTGCAACCATTTTAATTTAAGAATGTCATCCATTTGTAAGAAATGATAGAACAATCTCCACCTGAAGAAAGACTTAGAAGGTGTAAGAAATTTATTCCAACGGTAATCAGCCCAAGAAACATATCCCTACTGATACAATTTAGCATAGATATATTGAGTTAGGCTTTGAGATTTTCTCTGATAGGTAGCAATCAAATCTTTCCTGTAGGTATCAAAAGGTAACTTAGGTATAGTTCAGCAGAAGAGGGGGTAGCTGATCTTGATATTCTTTTTTATATGTAGAATTTAAAAAGTTGACACCACTACTTGAAGATTTTAATCCCTGGTATTGACACCAAAAACTTGATCCCAAGCAAAGTAAGATTTCAATTATATTTTTAGGGATTCTACGCAAGTATACGTATCATTATCAAGTAATATAAGGCTTTTTGATTAAGCCTCGAATATCAATCCAACGGAGATTGAGGTTAATCACAGCAGCTTTCAAGAGAAGTTCTAATCCAGCATAACATGCCCTAGCTTGGAAGGTCGATAAAAGTTTGGTTTTGATTTTATCCTTCAATTATCACTACAATACTACTTCTACGTCTAAATTAAAATACTTAGTGATAATCAGAAAGTGTGGTTTTTAATATATTAAAAGTACTCTTCCTCATGCAATGAAAGTAGTGGCATGTGTAAAAGTAAAATAAGTAGTGAGAGAGATTGTGACAAATAGGAGCAATTATATTCTTTACCCTTACTAGAGATGTTATAAAGAACATTGGTTTATCTAAAGTTTGAATAATTTTGAAGACGAGCTAGGCAGGGAAGATACTAGCTCTCCCTCTAGAGTTCCCTCATATCCCTCCACTTGGAGGCTAACATCTCGCATCAAAACCTAAAACAATAGACCAAATTAGGGGGCTTTAGCCTGTCACTCTAAAGTCCTCTAATTCTACACCCATTAAAGATTATTTTCCTATTTATTTGCACTCAACCATGTATACTACATTCTCATCCTTACAATCTCATGTGATTCTACCACAGTTGATTGAGACAATACCATTCCGGATCTTACATGTTCTCATAACAGATTATAACACACAAGTTGATCAAGTTTACATGTAAATGAAGAACAAAGTAAAATCATCACAATATATTCTCACTCTATTCACGATTCTATGTCCTGCACATGCATACTAATTCATTACAAGAGGGAAGAGTAAAGAAAACTACTCACTACAAATGGAGAAAAAACAATAATTTTTCATTAAACAAGACTTTGAAACTATAAAAATAAAGTACTAAATTCAAATCAAAATGCAATGAAAATACTTATCTCTGATATAAATCAAACTCTCCTTGTATAGCAAAAATAATCTCCCTACAATCCTCTCCAAGAACAAAGTGAAAAGAAAAGAATAAATCTCTCACTCTCTCCCTTTCTTTCTCACCTTGCCGCCCCACTTGGGGCTCACACCCAAGCCTTCTTCTTCTTCTCCAAGCCTTCTTCTTCTTTTCCAAGCCTTCTTCTCTTCTTCTAATTAATTCAAGAGTCTAAGAGATATTTTAAAAATATTTCCAAGTATTTTTTTTATAATTTTCCAAGAGATGCTTAAGTGTCTCTTCAAAACTGTCCATATTCATTGAATCTTCCAAATGGTGCATGAAGTGCCTCTTCAAAACTCCATATAACCACCCAAAATTCTTCTAGAAAGTCCATTTTCTCATTGCCAATGAATTCCCCAAGAGATGCACGAAGCAACGCTTCAAAAATTGTCCAAATCTGACGTATATTGAAGAAGTTATTCTAAAAACCGTCTCTGTCGCCTAAGCACCGATTCTGTGGTGCTTAGGCACCCTCCTCTCTGTCTGGTGGTGCCTAAGCGCCATTTTGGGCACTTAAGCGTCGGGTACAGGCACTTAAGTGTCCGATTTTAGGTCCCCATGGCTCCGGTGTGCCCCGATTTGACCCGATTTGGTCTGGTTTGCTCCGTTTTGGTTCATTTTTGTTCCTATTGCTCCAATCACTCCAAATGCTTTAATTTGATGTACCTACAACCAAAACACAAGAAAACATACCTTTAAAGTGCAATATCATTAAAAAATAAAACATAAAAAATAGTACATTTTTAGGTGTATCAAAATCCCCCAAACTTAAAGTTTACTTGTCCTCAAGTAATACAACATTTTTAAAATAATTTATGTAGATTAGAGTTAATGGGTCATCCTTTAGAATTGCTAAAATTTTGTTCTAAAAATGTGATAGTTCAAATTAGAAGAAATTCTAGTGAATCAGACTAGCCCAGGGTCAAAAATATTTATCATCAAACATGGTAATTTGTTTTCCTATCTAATTCAAAAATATATGCAGATTTTTCAAACTTTGGATCCTATGAACTTTACTTTCTAGACTTAAGAACTCTCTTAAAAATAAATTTTACTAATATAAGGATAAAAATCAATCTTAGGATTGTTTTAAGTTCATTACTCTAGAAAGACTCAAGTGAAACCAATTTTTGATTAGGACCTCTCCTTAAGCTTCTCCTCACTTTATTCTTCTTTTTTTTTTCTTTTTTTTATTTTACATTTTCTATTTCTTTTTCAGGATCTTTTTGTTCCATTTTTTTTCTCTTTTTTTGATATGAGTATTACTATATCTGGAGAAATCCTTAAATAATTTTGAATTCCACTATCTTCCACTAAAGTTAAAACTTATTACTTTCCTTCACTTGACAAGATGTATATATTTTTTAAAATACTTCTAGGAGAGCCTTAAATGTTCGAAAATAAAAATTCTAAGAATCCTTAATGTCTTAAAAGTACAATTTTTCCTACTAAAGATACTTATTCATTTTCTCAAGCTCTTCATTAAATATCCTTAACTCTAGGTTCACCCTTTTCACTAAAAATATCAACTAAGTTTTTCTAATCCATTTTTATACTTAAAATTCTAACATACTTAAGATGACTCCACATAACAATAATCATTAGAAAAAAAATACAAATTTATTTGTATTAGTTTTGAAAACAAGTGAGGTTTAAATTTGAAACATCTTTCTTTTCCCCCAAACTTAAGCTCAAACATGTGTAACAATGAAGTACAAAAATATGCGACAGGGAAAGAACACTTTTACAATTTACTACACATCCTACAAAAATATCAACATGCAACACATGGTAGAATATTGCAGTAGAAAGTAAATATAGCCTAAACATGCTTGACATACATTGTAAAGGAATTTTAAATAGTATAACAGGCACAAACTAAAGATTAAACAGGAACACATTTTAAACTTTATAAAGGAATTGCTAGATGCTAACAAGTTTAAAATATTGAGGTAAGTTGTCTTTTGTCATGACTCATTCAACTTGACTCACAAACATAGACACACAAACTGCAATACATAGACTCACAAATTCATAAACAAATAACGACTGAGGTTAATTCAATCTCCCTTCTACTCACATTTCCCCTCCTTACTTTCAATTTCTAATGGAAGAAACAACATTAATAAAGTAGGTGTATTATAAAACCTTGTATCATTATCACCCATTGACTAGAATTACTTCATGTGTTACCAATTTCAAGGTTACTCTAAGTCTAAGGCATACACAAACTGGTAAATATAGTGCAGTTCATCCAGATGTTGTTCACTAAGTAAGTTCATGACCTTACTCAGTGAAGATAAAGTCAGATAAAGGAAGTAAAACAGTTGACATGGAGTGGTCTAAGTCTAAACTCTACATGCTTCAAGATCATGCTCAGCTCCTGTTGAGAACTAAGTCGTAATAGACTCGTCAACCTGCTACTACCAAAAATCATATACAAATCTATTCATGATGAAGGAATTACATCACAACATTAATCCAATCCACTCTTACATATCAAACGCAAATCAAAGTACAACATCTCAATAATATCCATTCTAACATAACAATAATCACACTAAACAGATAACAAAGATAACCATGGGTTGTCTCACACGAAGTGCTTGGTATAACATTGACGACCCGTTGTATCCAATTTTTACTCTGGTTGCCCCAACATCAAAATCTCATTCATTTTGTTCGTATACCACAAAATATGCCATTCATTGATTTTGACTAACCCTTTCTTAGGAGATCTTTTACTGATTTCATCATTTAATTTAGGTTCTTGTGATTGAGTTAAATTTGAAGATATAAAGACTAGTACTGTAGATGAATTTTCTAAATAGATAGGCTTTAAATTTGTATGGGGTACATTCATCTTAGGTTCATGAGATTTTTCAACATATGGAATTAAAAGTTTACTTTTTTTAGTAACATCCATCATTTTGCACCTCCCCTGAATACAATCTGCTTTAAATAATGTTTTCAACTCATCATGAAAGTCCATTTCGATCACATATATTAGCTTACTCTCAAAACTTTCTTGGAAATGGTCTTTACTTAAATAATCAATTTCATCCACCCAAAAATAATCATCATATTTTCTCTCAGTTAGATATTTCATAGTCTTTAACACATCAAAAGTGGCTTCATAGTCATTAATATTCATAGTCAACTTTCCTTTTTGCGCATCTATTATATCTTGTCTAGTAATAAGAGAAGGTCTCCCCAAAATAATTAGATTTTCATTATCTTTCTTCATATCTAATACAATAAAGTCCATAGGACACATAAATTGATAAAATTTAACAAGCAAGTCTTCTATAATCCCTTTTGGATAAATGATAGATCAATTAGCTAGCTAAAGGATTATAGTAGTGGGAGAAATATCAGCTAAACCTAATATTCTAAATATTGATAGAGGCATCACATTAATGCTCTATCCTAAATTGCATACAGCTTTCCCACATAATCTTTCTCCAATTGCACAAGGAACTGTTAAGCTACAAGGATCTTTAAGTTTATGGGGAAGCTTTTTCTGAAATATAGTGCTGCACTCCTCACTTAGTGCAACTATCTCGTAATCCCCAAACTCCCTTTTCTTGTTTAATATCTCCTTCATAAACTTTGGATAACTTTGCATTTGTTCCAAAGCTTCAGAAAAAAGAATATTTATTGAAAACTTCTTAAGTACTCCAAGGAACTTTGAAAATTGCTTATCCAACTCATACTGTCTAAGTCTTTAAGGAAATGGAGGTGATGATCTCTCTAAATTGATTTTAGTTAGAGATATTAATTTTTCCAGATCCTTAGAAACATGTTCTTTAGGTCTTTTAGTTTCCTTTGTTTCTCTCACAACTTTTTTCTTTTTTCTAACCATACCCTCTATCGCTCTTCCACTTCTTAATTGGACAGCTTCTATTTGTTCATCATTTTTCTCTTCAGGGTTGTTCTCAGTGTTGCTAGAAAGTGTTCCTTTTGGTCTATTGCTAAGTGAATTGGCAATTTATCCCAGTTGATTCTCTATGTTTCTAATCGCAACATTTTGACCTTGCAACTGGTTTCCCATTTGCAATACCACTTCTTTTATAGACATCTTATCCTCAAATTGTTGATCATTGTTAGAGTTTGGTGGATATGAAGGTCTATAGTTTGTGTTCCCCTGATTATTCCAACTTCCATTAGGATTTACATGATTATTTTTCCATTGTTGGTTTCCACCCCAAATAATATGATACGAGTAAAAGTTAGGATGATTCTTCCAACCTGAGTTGTAAAAGTTAGAATACAGGCTGTTTATGATATTTAAAGTCTCATATGATAAGTTAGAATCAATCATATGCCCTAATTAACTTTCCTCACTCACTGTGGTGAATTGAGGCTGGTTCATTCCAAGTTGGTCCAACTTCCTTGATATTGTAGCAACCTGAGATGCAAGAATTGCAAATGCATATGTATCATGAACATTGGCTACCTTTTAGGATTTTCCCTTATAGAGGGCCATTAAAATCCATTTGTAGCCATTTATTCAATTAACGCATTTGCTACATCAAATGGTTTTGACATTAATGATCCACCAACGGAAGCGTCAATTGTAGACCTAAGGGATCCTACTAACCCATTGTAAAAAGTTTGAATGATTAATCAATCGGGAAGAGCATGCTGTGGACAATTACTTAAGAGTTCCTTAAATCTTTCCCAGGTTTCGTATATTGATTCCCGTTTATACTGACAAAATGAGATAGTATCGTTTCTAAGTTTAGTAGTCTTTGAAGGTGGAAAATACTTAGCTAAGAATTTTTGAGTTAACTCCTCACAATTTTTAATAGAGCCAAGTGCTAATGAGTATAACCACATTTTAGCTTTATCCCTTAGTGACAAAAAAAGAAACCTTAGTCTAACAACATCGTCTGACATGCCGGTATAACAAAATATTGCAGAAAGTTCTAGAAAATTTGATAAGTGTAAATAGGGATCCTCCGAAGGAGTTCCCCCAAACTGGTTGTTCTGCACTAGTTGGATAATCGATGGATTTATTTCAAACGAGTCAGCTTCTATGACAGGGGTTTGTATACTTGTGTGTATTTCATCTGTCGTAGGATTTACATAATCCCTCAATGATTTATGATGATTTTCTAAGTTATTATTTTGAATGTTTTCCATTTCCAATTCTAGTTTTTCAAGGCATTTTTGTTTTTTGATTTTTTTCTTTTTTCCTAACTCAGGATCATAAGGCACAAGTTTTACAGATCATTTGTTTCGCATACGCAACACAACAAACAATACATTAACAATTAAACAAATAAAATAAAAAAATATATTCAACACAATAAAACATTTTTAGAAACACCTTATTTTTCACAGAAATAGTTTTTTACACAACACTATTCATACAAAAAACATTTTTCACTAAAAAATAATTTTTACAACACTACATTTTTCCAAGTTTAAGTCTAATTGCTTCAACTAAAACTCTCCTAAAATTCAAGATCAACCATTGTAATCCCCGGCAACGGCGCCAAAAACTTGATCTCGATATTCTTTTTTATATGTAGAATTTAAGAAGTTGACACCGCTACTTGATGATTTTAATCCTTGGTAATGACACTGAAAACTTGATCCCAAGCAAATTAAGATTTCAATTATATTTCTAGGGATTCTATGCAAGTATACGTATCGTTATCAAGCAATATAAGGCTTTCTGATTAAGCCCTAAATATCAATCTCACGGAGATCGAGGTTAATCACAATGGCTTTCAAGAGAAGTTCTAGTCTAGAATAACATGCCCTAGCTTGGAAGGTCGATAAAAGTTTGGTTTTCATTTTATCCTAAAATTATCACTACAATACTACTTCTACATCTCAATTAAAGTACTTAGTGATAATCAAAAAGTGTGGTTTTTAATATATTAAAAGTACTCTTCTCATGCAATGAAAGTAGTGACATGTGTAAAAGTAAAATAAGTAGTGAGAGAGATTGTGACAATAGGAGCAATTATATTCTTTACCCTTACTAGAGATGTTATAAAGAACATTGGTTAATCTAAATTTTGAATTGTTTTGAAGACAAGCTAGGCAGGGAAGATACTAGCTCTCACTGTAGAGTTCCATATTATCCCTCTACTTGGAGGCTAACATCTCGTATCAAAACCTAAAATAATAGACCAAATTAGGGGGCCTTAGCTTGTCACTCTAAAGTCATCTAATTCTTCACCCATTGAAGATTATTTCCCTATTTATTTTCACTCAACCATATGGACTACATTCTCATCCATACAATCTCATGTGATTCTACCACAGTTGATTGAGATAATATCATTCCGGATCTTACATGTTCTCACAATAGATTTTAACATGCAAGTTGATCAAGTTTACATGTAAATGAAGAACAAAGTAAAATCATCACAATATATTCTCACTCTACTCAATTTTATGTCCTACACATGCATACTAATTCATTACAAGCAGGAAGAGTAAAGAAAACTACTCACTACACATGGAGAAATGAAAAGAACTTTTCATTGAACAAGACTTTGAAACCATACAAAAAAAGTACTAAATTAAAATCAAAATACAATGAAAATACTTATCTCTGATAGAAATCAAGCTCTCCTTGTATAGCAAAAACAATCTCTTTACAATCCTCTCCAAGAACAAAGTGAAAAAAAAAGAAGAAATCTCTCACTCTCCCTCTTTCTTTCTCACCTTGCCGCCCCACTTAGGGCTCACGCCCTAGCCTTCTTCTTCTTCTCCAAGCCTTATTCTCTTCTTCTAATTAATTCAAGAGTCTAAGAGATATTTTAAAAACATTTCCAAGCATTTTCTTATAATTTTTCAAGAGATGCTTAAGTGTCTCTTCAAAACTGTCCATATTCATTGAATCTTCCAAATGGTGCTTGAAGTGCCTCTTCAAAACTCCTTATAACAATGCAAAATTCTTCTAGAAAGTCCATTTTCTCATTTCCAATGAATTTCCCAAGAGATGCACGACGCAACAATTCAAAAATCGTCCAAATCCGACGTATATTGAAGAAATTATGCTAAAAACCGTCTTAAGAGCCTAAGCACTCCTCTCTTTCTGGTGCCGGCTAAGCACCATTTTGAGTGCTTAAGCGCCAGGTACAGGCACTTAAGTGTCCGATTTAGGTCCCCATGGCTCCGGTGTGCCCCGATTTGACCCGATTTGCTCCATTTTGGTCCATTTTTGTTCCTATTGCTCCAATCACTTCAACTTCTTTAATTTGATGTACCTATAACCGAAAACACAAGAAAATATACTTTTAAAATGTATTATCATTATAAAATAAAGAATAAAAAATTGTACATTTTTAGGCGTATCAGTAATCATGGTGTGCAACATAGAAGATGACCAATTATTTCCCTCCTAGCAGTCAGCCACCTGCAGATCAAAATTGAGGATTTGATCAAGTGGATGCAGCATTTCTTCAGTGCACCATTTTTCCAGCCAAAAATTGATGTTGCCTTGTCCCAAATCCAATAAGAAAAGATCTTTAGCTTGTTGTCTAACCTTAAGGAGGCTGACCCAATGTTTTGAATCTCCAATTTTCCTCTCCACCTGATTTGAATGAAGTCCCTTACAGTTTTAAACCATAAAAAATTTGGCCTAAAGTCAATCCTACTGACTAAACTTGATCCACAGCTTGCACATATTGATTAGTTGGAACTAAGGGAGCCCTTTAAATCCCAGTCCCCCTGCACTGTCTGCCAACTAGCCTAGTGGAGTTGCTTTCTCTACCTTGACCATAAGAATCTATTGAAACTTCTCTCCACGTGTAGCTAAGTACTTTTCTTCATCCCAGACATTTGCATGATATAGTTTGGGAAAGTAGTTAAGATGCTCTTCAGTAAGGTGATTCTGCCCCCATTGGAAAGAAAGGAATTAGACCAACAATTCACCCGAGCATCTATCTTGGCTATGACCTGATCAAACTTCATATGTTTTACTCTTCCTTTAATGAGGGAAACTCCAAGATAGTATAAGGGGATGGAAGCAGTGGAAAACCCAGTAACATGTTGTATCCATTGTTTGAGATGTTCCTTAATTCTGCAGCTAAACAAGAATGTGCATTTAATTTTATTGAATATTAAGCTCGAGCACAATGCTGGAAATCGAGCCCTGCTGTAAAGCCTTAAGATAGTGCATAACTTGTTTGACAGCTTATTTAGTAGCCCTGGAAAACAATATGATTTCATCTGCATAAAGGAGGTGGCTTATAGGCATATTAGACTTGTGATGATATAAATTACAGGAAGTGGAAGGAATTTTGCTGTTAATATGCCTGGAGAAATAATCCTTAGCCAAAATAAAGAGAGTGGGTGATAGTGGATCACCTTTCTTGAGCCCTTTATTAGCAGTGAAGAAGCCATGGGCCATGTCATTATTAATAATGGAATTAACATTACCTTGCAGCCACCTGGAAATGAGTTCATAGAAATTGGAATGGAATCCCCTGGTCCTTAGAGTGTTCAAAATGAATTCCAAATTGATGGTGTCACAGGCTTTCCTAACATCTAGCTTGTACATTAAATTTCCCCTGCAAGTCTTGTCTATTTTAGCACAAGCTCTTGAGCCAATAACACACTATCTGTAATGCTTATTTCAGTCATGAATGCAACTTGATTGAGCCTGATTAGTTTGGAGAGATGGGGCTTCAATCTATTCACCAATATTTTTCTAATGAGCTTGCAAAAGATTGTGGTAGGTGAAATGGGTCTGAAATGCTGCTAATGGGATCTTTCAGTCAATTTGGGGATCAAAACAATATTGGAGGTACTGAAGTAATTAGGAAGAGTATGTCCTCTAAAGAAAGCCTGAATTGCATTGATCACATCAAGTTTAACTATATTCCAACACTTCTTATAGAAGTCTGAAGAAACATCAGACCCAACAGTTCTTCTAGGGGCAATGGTATTAAGAGCTCACCAAATTTCTTCTTATGTGGGAATATCGTTCAGATTAAGTGTATAGATGAAATCAAGCTCCTCCTGAAAAAAAGAGGCATCCAGCTGGGGTCTACGAGAAGAGAATGAATTTAGGATGTCCTAGAAATACTCCATAACATCCTAGGCAATGAGAGACTCTTCATGGAGTTTCATCCCTTGAGAATTCACAATGCTATGGATAACATTACATTTTCTTCTATATTTGATACAAGCATGGTAATAACTGGTATTTCTATCCCCTTCAATGAATTTACTGATGGAAGCTTTCTGTTTTAGGAACTTTTCAAGCTAAGCTTTGGTGGTAAGGTCCCTCTGATTAGCTGCAAATATAGTAGCTTCTTCTATATTGCTGACATTCTCTAATTGCGTCAAATTCAGCCAGCCTCTTCCACCAATTCATAGACATCCTCAAAAGTGTCCTAATTCCACTACCTTAATACTTTACTGATTTTCTTCTGCAATAACCACAACTTAATAAGATAATTGGGATGAGAGATATCCTTCCAATTTGCTGAGATGGTGTGGAGAAAATCTGGATGAGTGGACCACCTATTAAAATATCTGAAGGGCTTAGGTCCATTACCAGCATAAGAATTAATAGAGATTAACAATGTGCTCTGGTGAGATCCAACAAAATTAAGATGGGTAATAGAAGTGTGCAAATAAGACTGGAACAAATTTTCATTGGCAAGGAACCTGTTTAGCCTTTCCCAACTGTGTCCCCTTCTCCATGTGAATTGAGACCTAGCTAATCCCAGATCAAAATGTTCTGGAGCCTGAATGTTGTCATTAAACTTTGTCATGAGGGCTAGATTTGGAGCTCTACCCTCCTTTCTCTCAGTGGGGGAGGCAATACTATTAAAGTCCCCCCCAATCAACCAACTGGAAGAAATGGATGAACTTATAAAGTGTAGATGGAATCAAAGCTCTTCCCTGTCATGTTTAGTGCAACCTGCATAGATAATTGTGAAAAAACCTGTGTTTCCTAACATATCAAAGGAGAAATGGAGGAAATGGGGATGGTTTATTAAAATGATACATTGAATTTCTTTTCTAAAGAATAACCAAATTTTATTATTGCAGTTGGCCCAATGATGAAAACAAGGTAAGGACTTTGTAAATTTATTTTAGTGTTTATGAACCAAAGGTTCTAAGATTGCCATAAACAAAAAATTATGTTTTTTATTAAGAAATTGTAGCCTTTTAAGAGAAAGGGGATGGGCAATCCCCATTATATTCTAACATAAGAGATTAATCATGATGAGAGGGCTTAGATTTTCCCCTATTGGGCCTAGTTAGGGACTCTCTCTTAATAGAATAAGAGCTTCCAACTTCAATGATCAAAGTATCATTCAAGGTATTCTTCCCCTCAATCTAACCCTTCTTTTTCCTCTTAGCATTTTGAATATGCCAATCAGTTTCCATTTCCTGCTACAACTCCACAACTAGAATGTTGGAGTCAGACTGACCATCTACTTGATGTTTGAAGTGTTGATTAGTATGTAGAGACAAATCTTGCAACTCAGCCACAGCTGCCTCAACAAGGGAAATGGTATGTGGCTCTGAAATATCTTGATCAATTTGGACCAACAGTGGTGTCTCACCATGATTTATGGGTTCAAAACTAGCCTCAATATCCAAAACTAGTGTAGGTTCAACAACTTTAATTGTAACAGAAGAATTAAGATTTTCTTCAGCTGGCAGAAGAGTTTGTTTTGTCGATTTGAGAGAGGGATAAATCCTAAAACATTTTTTATCAGTGTGGCCAAACATTTTGCAATGGGAGCAATAATAAGGTTTTTTTTCCATGATTATAGGATGTCAATACTAATACTCCAAAATAATATATTGTTTTAAATATATATTTTATTCTTATTTTTGGTAAAATTGCACTTTAAAGAAGGTTTTTTTCATGTTTTTGTTACAAGTATATCAATTTTAGGCATTTGGAGCAAAAGTAGCAAAAATGACAAAATTTGGAGCCAAAACAACAAATTTTTGAATTCTGAAGCATGATGCTCGGGATTGGTGCCAGATGCACCAAAACCTAGAACAATGCAGTCTTCAGCAAACTAGTGCATGATATGCCAAATTGGTGCCAGATGCGTCATTTGACTGAGAGTTGATGCATGATCCGCTAGCTTTGGCGCCAGATGCGCCAGGGTTGGCTTTTGGGGATTAAGTCGGTTCAAAACAAATTTTGCGTGAATTTTCAAAGGGACACTTGTTCTAAACACCCCTTAGAGTAATCCAATGTATCTAGACACATTAGAATGTTCTTTTATGATGGGATATGTCTCATGGATAAATGGACATGTCTTTTGAATTCAAAAGAGTTAGCTTTTGGACAGAATTTTGGAGGGAATTTTTAATTCTTTTTTGAGGGAGGCAGTCTTTGACAAAAAAGGGAGTGTGTGTGCGTGAGTGTAGGGGGGCGGCGTGAAGGCAATAAGGAGAGTTAGAGTGAGAGAGAGAGAGAGAGTAAGTTAAGGGCTTGGAGATTCTCTTCAAGGTTTGTAAGAGGAGAGAGAATATGAGAGATTTCTTCTTCATTACACTTCTAAGAGAGAATTGAGAGTGCTTGTAAAGAAAAAAAAGCTTAGAGAAAACTTCTGAGAGTTTGCTTTAGAAGGATGTCTTCTTTCACAAGTATTTTAACCATATTTTTGTTTTTAATGGTCATAACCACCCTCTTAAGCCAATAGGTGCCTCAAATACCTCTTCAAAATTTGACCAAATGAAGAAAACTGCCAAATAACTGCCCCTGACGCTTAAGCGCGGGGCCTCTGGCCCTTAGGCGCGGCCTTCTCTGTTTAATCGGCGCTTAAGCGCCGGATCTGACGCTTAGGCGTCAAAAAACTTTAGCACAATTTTCACTTTTTTGTTCCAAATTTGATCCTTTTTCACTTCTTTAAGCACTTTTCACCTGTTTACTTGTACCTAAAAGAAAAACACAAAAATACCTTCCATTAAAACACAATATCTCAAAAATAGGTATAAAATATGTCTAACAATACTATATATTTTAGGTGTATCAAAATACTCAAAACTTAAAATGTTACTTGTCCCCAAGTGACACTTCAATCTTTAAAAACTAAATAAGTAAGATATGTAGATGAGTTTCTTTAAAAGTTACTAAAATTTAGATTTAGAAATATAGTAGTCCAATTTAGAAAAAATATTAAGTAAATGAGACAAATTTAAAGTTTTAGAAATTTTTAATGTTAAGAAATATGAAAATATGAATTCCTATCTAATTCAGAAATATTGTAGATTTTCTAAATTTAGAATTTAGTTCTTTTATTAACTCTACTTCAAAATTTTTATTTTAAATAATTTTACTTACTATATTATATTTTTAAGATTAAGATTTTTTCACGTTATATACTTTAAAAAGTTCAAATGTGGAACCAATTTTTGATTAGACACTAATCCTCAGGCTTCTCCTCCCTTATATTTTCTTTCTTTTTCTTTTTATTTTCTTTTCTTTCTCTTTTTTTTTCTTTTTTGGTAAGGATTACTATATCTAGATAGGCCTTTAATAATTTTGAATTCCACTTCTCCTTTCTTAAAGCAAAGTCCTAATATAAATCTTTTACTATAAATATAATAATAGTTTCAAAAATTATTTTAATAAAAGAAATTTAAGTATTAAAAATAAAAGTCTAAATTTCTAAATTTTTCAAAAATACAATTTTTCTTACTAAAGATAGTCACTTATATTAATCATTTTCTATACTAAAAGTTTTTAACTTAAAGTTTTTCTTCATTCTTACTAAAGATAGTTACACTATATTTATCATTTTCTACACTAAAAAATTTTAACTGAAAGTTTTTCTTCATTACTCAAAATTTTAACTAAATTTTCTTACTCATTTCTAAAATCAAATTTTACTTCCTTAATATAACTTCATATACATGATCATTTTTCTTTTTAAATCAATTTCACTTGTAGCACATTTGANTAAATCAATTTCACTTGTAGAACAATTGAGAACAAATAAAATTCAAGTTTTGAAAATATTTTTCAACCCCCATTTTTACCAAGATTAAACAATTTAGCATCAGATATATATAAGCAGGAATGAAAATAAAAATAACATGCTAATAGGAATTTTATAATCTAATTATACAATTATAAAACTAAAAACAGGAGTAAAATTAATTTTGATCAAATTTTCTATAATTTTGATTTTAACTTAATATGTAGAGATTCAATTGACTTCTAAGTAGTGGGTATAAACATATAAGCAAGATAATACACTAATTTTGATTTCACAGTCTCAACATAAAAACAAACATACAAACATGATAAAAGAAAAATACAGGGTAGCAGTTTCTGAATTTCAAATTTAAGATCTACGCTAGCAAGATTTTGAACTTTACAACAAACATAGAATTAAGTTAAGTTCCAAACTAACTAAATCACCGTACTAAACACATAGTAACAAATATTACCTTAGAATATTATAATAAAGTTCTAACTATCACAAACATCACAATATCAACTAAACAAAAGAGTCCAACACATCACAAAGTCCAAATAAACACACAACTGCAAATGTAGCAAGTCCCGACCACATAGTCCAAAACATAATACAAACATAAAAATAAATCTCTCAGTTCTACTCCACATTCTCTGAATCACAACTATCCTAGACTTCTGCAGGCTTATAGCCAAGGTATTGTGGATATGGAGGAATTTGCACTCCTTGGTTACCCCTAATGAGACTTTCCAAAGATGAGTGAAATTTCTCTTCATAATCACTTTTTCTCTTATTATATATATTAGTATGCTCTATAAAATACTCTAAATTATAAACTTTATCAGTAGTATAATTTATATTATCCATCATCCTCTGTAATAATTGATCTTGGGTCTTAGTAGACTCACCTTTAGAAGTAGAAGCAGGTGAGGTAGATTATCTAGATGTAGAAGTAGCAGAGGTAGAAGCAGCAGACGTCTCTATTCCATAACTCCTTGAAAATCCTCCTCTTTAGCCAAAAATAGAATGCTCAGAATATGTCTTCCCATTTATTTTTGTGATAGGCTTTAGAGGCAACAGTACTTCCTCCCAGCCATTATATTTCACTCCAGCCTGCTCACATAAGGAAAAGATCAATAAAGCAAATCCCAGACCTGCAGTAGTAACAACAGTGGCAGAACTGATGATAGTTTGACATATCAAAGCTTCAATGTTGATGAGCTTTCCTTCCTGTATACAATAATTTAACGTCGCTCTCTCCCTGGTAACTTCACTAAGATGATTTGTTTGTAGCATACAAACAGAAGTAAAATAGTGCCATGCCTTCGAAGGTGCACTTAACTTTGACGTGGAAAAGTTGACTCTCCTCTCAATAGTTATCTTCTAGAGTCCTCTTCCAACAGTTAAATAAGAAATAATCTCATCTAGCTCCATCTCAGTCGAACTATAACTTGCATACAAAATTAAAGTATCCAGTGACAAATGGTAGAACAAATTGATTACCTCCGGTGTAAAAGGTACCAACTTTCCTCAAATCATGACTCTATCATCTTCAGCTTTAGGGAGGTTTGCATAGAACTCCCTAACAATAGATACAACTAAAATAATAGAAAAACAACAGAATCATTTCCACTATCGATGAACGATTAGATCTTTCATAGATCCACCTGGATTCTTAAAACAATGCTCCTGGATAAGCTTTCGTGATTGCAATGCATCACTGTACCTATCTTGAGCTTTTGAACTCACAAATTTGCTCGAATCAAAAGGGTTCTTTTCTTTACTCCTCTTCATTCTTGGTGTCATTTTACAATCCTATAAAATTCCAAAAATAACTTTAAAAACCAAGTCTAAACTACTAAACTAAACTTCCAAAAGAAAAAACTACACTTCCTATACAATTTCCATAGATTTTTCATCATTTTTCACCATGAATAGTGAATTATTGAATGCTTCCAAATGTACTCAAAATACATAGTGAAAATCCAAAATTTTTGCATAGAAGTAAAACTCGTACCTTAAGAAATCTGAATCTAGTAAATTTTTCTCAATTCCACCAAGAAATCTCCACTTATTAGTGTGCCCTAGCTCTCCAAAATTGCAATTCTAAGAGGTTGAAGGTGACAGGAGGATGAAAAATGGCAATTTTTAGCTTAAATTTCCACTTTTAACCGTTCGCGAACCGGTTTTTGTGAACTGTCGCTTAAGCGCGAATAAGTGGCTCCTAGGTGCCTGCCTCTAGAGTTACCTCGAGCTTAAGCGCGACATGTAGCGCTTAGGCACCAATGCACCATGTTTCAGATTTTTAAATTTAAGAAAAATGCACTATTAGCCTAAGTATACCACCCCTAAATGGTCTTATAACACTTAAATAACTATTTTCATCTCCTACAACTCTCCTCTCTGTCAAAATTCTCCAATATAACTATTTCAATTTGAGACTAAAAATAACATAAATTTTCACACAAACAAACACATATATTAATTCATAAACTATTACAAATACATGTAACACAATTCTCACTTCAAATAATCTTGGATGAGAAAATTTTCTAAAAACAAACACCTAACGAACATACAAAATTAACACATAAAATTCATAAACACTAAAAATAAAACTTAAACACTATCACACATTAGAATAACAATTTCAATCACACAAATTTTAACATTGAACTTAATTCCATTCTTCATTTGATGGGACAAACTCCGGTCCTTCATTAGTCTCTCCTGGGACAATCAGAATATAAAGTTGATAAAACAGACGGTGGTGACGTGCTCTGATACTATCTTCTTCAATCCATTTTTTCTTAAGAAACATCTCCTTTTCCGCTTCCTCTATTTAACTAGTATGACTAAATTGAATTTTCAATTGCCATCCAATATGCTCAAGATGTGCATGAATCTCAATTAACTTGGTCTCAAGTAAAGCCATGGTAGACTCAATTTTGTTGATCTTTTACAAAATTCCTTCAATACTAACGGCTAAGAAACCATTATACATCTCTTATGCAATTTGACTAATGAATCTCTTCTTCATGGTCTCTTCCTTCTTCTTCAAATCCATCTCTCATGAAGATATTTCCTCTAAATCTCTCTTTCTATAAGACTTTTAGGGCTAAAATTGACCTGGGGTGAAATTCCTTCACAAAACCCTTTTATTTATTGGCCTAAACCCCTCAAATAACTTCTAGGCACGTTTAGGAACTACCTTGACACTTTCTTACAAACTAATTAATGGTTAAACAATCTAGAATCTTAATTTTGAATGTGATTTTTAACTGCCACGCTTAAGCGCCAAATATTGGCGGTTAAGCACCATTGCTTATTTTTTCACCAGTCTACTAAACGTCCAAATTCTCATTCTAACATGTTTAGGTCGCTAAATAAAGTCTTAAAATCAATACTAACACATAATTGCTCAACAATACTACCCCACTTTTTCTTAATCACACTCAAACAGAAGTTAAAGCATAAAAAAACACTCTAATAACTTTAGGTTGCCTCCCATAAAGTGCTTGGTTTTACGTTGTTAGCCCGACGTAACCAGTGCTTGTTCTAGTTGACCCAACATCATTCCTTCATTAAATTTATTTTGATCCCGTATAAAATAAGATTTCATTCTATGACCATTCACTTTAAATATTTTATCAGTCCTAGGATCTTTAATATCCACAGCTTAATGAAGATAAACTTTTATCACAACAAATGGGCCCATCCACTTGGACTTATGTTCTCCTAGAAATAATCTTAACCTTGCATTATATAGAAAAACTTGTTACACTGGCTGAAAATTTTTAGTGGGAATCCTTCAATCATGCCACATTTTCATCTTTTATTTATAAATCTCAGCACTTTCATAAGATTCATTCCTTATCTCGTCCAACTCATTTAATTGCAATAACCTTTTTTCACTAGCATCTTTGAAATTAAAATTGAACTCTTTAATTTTCCAGTATGTTTTATGCTCAAGTCAACTGATAAATGACAAGCTTTCCTAAATATTAGCATATATGGGGACATTCCTATATGAGTTCTATATGCAGTTCTATAAGCCCACAAAGCATAGTCAAGTTTGACTAACCAATCAATTTTGTTAGATTCACAGATTTTTCCATAATTATTTTAATTTCCTAATTGGATAATTTAGCCAAACCACTTGTTTAAGGATGATAATCAGAAGTAATCCTATGGTTTATATGATATTTCTTTAATAACTTCTCCATTATGACATTTTTGAAATGTCTCCCCCCATCAGTTATGATAACTATCGGCATCCCAAATCTACAAAATATGTTTGTTTTCAAAAATTTTACAAAACTTTGATATCACATCGAGGTAAGCAACAACTTCTATCCATTTGGATAAATAGTCCACTGTTAACTGTATATATAAATTTTTTAAGGATGGTATAAATGGTCCCATGAAATCTACTACCCAAACATCAAATATTACAACTTCTAGCATATAATTGAGGGGCATCTCATTTCTTCTAAAAATTTTCCCTACTCGTTGACACCTATCACAAGTTTTGATATAAGTATTAAAATATCTAAAATTTGTAGGCCAACATAATCCAGATTGTAAAATTTTGTATGTTATTTTATCAACACCAAAATCCGAATTATGACATTTTTAGATAATTTCATAAGCTTCCTCTAATGGTACACATCTTCGAATAATCAGATCCTTTCCTTGTTTATATAAAAATGGATCATCCCAAAAATAAGTTTTAGCTTCACAAACAAATTTTCTCTTATGTTAGTATGTCATTTAATAGGGTATAATTCACTAACAAGAAAGTTCACAATGTCGGCATACCACAGAACACACTACTCATTAATATTGAACAATTTTTCATTTGAAAAATATTCATTAATTTCTTTTCCAAAACAAAGTGGTTTTTCTAAATCAAGTCTAGACAAATGATCAACAATTTGATTTTTAGTTCCCTTTTGATCTACAAAATCAAATTTTTTGCAAAAGAAGAATCCATCTTATAAGTCTAGGTTTAGCATCCTTCTTTTTCATTAGGTACTGTTGACCTCACTTTTGGTTGAGATTTGGTTTTTCCTCTTTAGTAGCCTAAAATCTAGCCATAGGACTTTCCTATTGACTATTCTTAGAAAACTAGACATGGAACCCTCACCACTAGAGATTCCAAACTATTCTCCACTAAACTTGAAGTTCCACATAGTTCTCAACCTCTAGCACTTAATAGGTGGGGTCACTGTGGGGGAAACTCAAGATGAGTCACCCTTAGGATTGCTGGACCTTAAGGTTGACCTTGGGTGTTGGTCTAGAGCTAAGGCACTCACTACACTTATCTACACTCACAATCACTCATTACCCAAAACTCAAATGTCTAGCCTAGATCCCTTGATCTTTTGGGATTCTCATGTAGATGGTCCCCTAAACCTACTAGCCCTAGGGCTATCATTTCGCTAAGACCACTATGTAGAGGACCCAAAATGGGGTTTCCATTGGTTCATGACTTATTGGTGATGGTTGGTACCTCAAATCTACCAAAATACCAACTTGTCCTTTTAACCCTAAAACACCCACAAATTACCAAACTACCCCTCCATAGCTAAAAATCCCAAAAATTCCAAAAATTCTCAGAAAATCCAAATAAATCCCAAATATTCCCAATTTTATTTCTCTCAAGTACCACATGACCCAATTTGGCCAATTTGACAATCTTTAACCAAAACCCCTAAATTTGCCTTTAAAGATCCAAATTTCCCCAAATCCAACTCAAATGTCCATCAATTTGATCCCAATTGACCCNATTAGTAGATACATGTGATGTGTTTCATATGAAATGATGCATGATATCAAAAAATGAAATAATTTATATATTAATACTTGTATATGCATATTAAGAGGAGTCGACCCTCTAATGGTACATCTAGGGGACGTCAATGTACCTGCTCGCGTAGAGATATTTTACCACTCAATATAATTGTTATGGTTAGATCATTAACCGTTGTACTGACANCCAAAAATGGCATCCAATTCATGTTGAAAACTCTTCATGAGGTCCCTATTGACCATTTAAAATAATCAATTTGGACTTAGCCCAAGGCTAACCCAAGCTAGACCCAAGCCTAGCCCAACATGCTGAAATTGATTAAAAACCCAAGGCTAACCCAAGCTAGACCCAAGTCTAGCTCAACATGACTAAATTGATCAAAGTTGAAAATTCCCTCAAATTGACCCTCCAATTGAACTCAAAACCACTTCCATCCTTCACCAAAGTTGTTCCATATGATCATCTACACCAAATGAAATAGTAATTTGGGCCAATTGACATGGATAACCTAACCCAAACCCAAGTTTTGGTCATTTGCACCCACTTGGACCGATGCACTAAATGTGACCTAACCACCCTAAGGCCACCAATCTAACTCCACCACAACCATTAGTTGGACTTAGTGACCAGTCCAAACACTATGAAATCACCTAAATCAAGCCATGGACCAAAGGTCCCCCAAATTAAGGGATCTTATTTCCAAAAATGCACATGCTTAAGATATCTTTGCCAAATCAAAACACATTTATATTAAATTGCTATGATGGATTCCTCTGGGTTTCCTGAGCTCCTAGCCATTTCTCCCTGGCCGGCCAGCCAGCCTAGTGGGCGGAAAACCCCAAAACTGAGAGCCACCCCATGGCATCTCACCCAAATCAAACCTAGAGGCCAGCTCATCCAAATCAAATTGAAGAGCTCCTCTGCCCTAATGCACTCAAACTTATGCCCTGAGAGCCACCTCATGGCCATTTTAATAAAAAACTCACCTCCCACGGCCATGGGAGGTGTGCTAAAATTTTCTTAGAGAGGCCTCTCCAAACTTCACACAGAGCTTCCCTAAGATCCCCTCAGTGCATTCCAACTATTTTCCCTCACCCATTCCCATTGTCGGAGCTCAATTTTGAGCTTGAAACCCTGCCGGAAACCAGGACAGAACCCAATACACCTCCACACTCCACTAAGCTTCAATTGCTTATGCCCACACCTTCGCAAGAGTGAAAGAAGCCAAAGCCCCATCAAATCCCCCTTCCACAGAGCCTCT
>JXCR01145809.1:22428-51829 GCA_002079205.1 Phalaenopsis hybrid cultivar
TACATAAGACTTACACCAAGACCAGGGACTCAATCCCTAGCCTCCTTGGACCCCAACAAACATGTCGAGCACCTCTGATTGAAGCCTCCCTTCTTAGAGCAAAGGTATAAAACTTCTCCTTCTCCTGAGCTTATTTTGATTCTCCATTTACTTAAGCTTGATTTCGTGGCATCTTAACTGTATGAATGTGTTCGTCTCACTTAGACGAGTTCATAGGATCAAACACGAAACGATTTGGTTGAGTCTAGGCTGAGATCTTAAGGTTTTAGTGTGGACGGGTATGAGATCATTCTATCGGGGACGATGACGGGGAGTCGTTTGATCAAGCATGTATCAAATGAACGAGGGAGATCAAGCCGGACAGCGCTTCGGGACATAAACTGCGGGCCGAGTCAGGAGCTACGTGGATGGCGGTGTCCAACCAGAGCGCACCACGCATGCCTTCGGAGCTGCCTAGGATCTAGTTAGCATGCGCTGTTTAAATAGATAAATAGGGCTTTTCCTATTTATTTAAATACCCTTAACTTAGAAATTTCATAACTTTGTGTAAAAAAAGCACAAAAATAAAATAAAAAAAAACCCACTTGCTCAGTGAACAAAGGAGAACAATGTGGAAAAAATTTCAAGTCCATTTGGTGCATATTTTATTTCTAATTAATTAAACACTATTTTAAATCCTTTGATTCTCCATGCATAATGGCACATCAATTTGGCTTGGAATTTTAGCATATTGTAGCCTCTTTCAGGGGAAGTATTCTCTGATTTTTCCAAAGTCTGAGGAGCTTCCTATACAGAGACCCATATTTTTCAAGATATTTCACATTATTTTTTTAAAATAATCATGGAAATTACCATATTGGTTATAAAATCCTAAGAAATTTTTGGAAGGTCCAACATGACTAGAGAAACCATTGGAAACAATTTCATGGGTTAAGTCATTTAAAATGTCCTTAAATTTTACAAATACTAAATCACTAAGATAATTAATTTTAAAAAATTTAAACATTTAAATGACTTGATTTTTGATCTCCACTGTGATTTATGATCCAGATAACTCATCATAAAAATTTCAAAATATTTTGAGCTCATTTGACACCTTAAGTTGATTTTTAAAGATAAATATCACTTTTAACACTTAAATGATTTTAAATCATCAAAATATAACTCAAAAAATTATGCAACTTAATTTTTTGAGTTCTCTGCGACCAAGGGTATTTTCTAAAAATAAAATGATATTTAAAATAAAAACTTGATTTTTAGCGTATTCTAAATATTTAAATATTAAAAATTCATAAAAATCGTAAAAATAAAAAAAAACTCATGGAAATGTTCTAAATTATTTTCTAATCACTTAGAAATAATTAGAATATTTTTCTTGATTTTCTAAATAAAGATATTGAATTTCAAAGCTTAAAAATAATTTTTAAAAAAGGAAAAAAATGAGTTTTCACTAAAATAATTCCAATAAATAAAAAAAAAATCAAGAAATATAAAATTTGCTCTTCTGAGTTTTCTGACCTTAGAGAGATTTTTCAAAAATACAAAACTTAATTTTCACCACTTAAAATATTTTATTTTTATTAATACCCGAATTTAAAATAATTCTAATAAATCACAGAGAATTCAAAAAATTATGAAATTTGTTCCAAAGACTTCTTTGGTCTAGGTCTACCTTCAGTAAAACTTTTAAGGGATTATAATTTACCTTGGTCAAGTTAGGAAGTTTCTTTGAAAAACCCTATCTTTACATGAAAATAGTTACATAAATTAAATTAAATTTTGAAAAAAAATCACATTTTCTCCTTTGATGTCTTAATTGACCCATAAATGAGGTAGGATAAAAATTTCAAAGTCATTTGCATTGAATTTGACAAATTATGAAGTATTAGAGCCGTAGGGCCAAATCTGTAATTTTGGAAATTTAGCCTTAATTAAAATTTAGGCTTAAATCAAGGAGGGGAATGGGTAACCTCTGATCGTAATCAATTTATTTGATGCTTGAAACACAAGGGGTTAATTGGTAGAAACCAATTTCACTTTCCTCATTAAATAGATAAGTTTATAAATTTCTAAATTATTAAGATTTGGAAGTTTATTAAAATTAGATGATCTTGGACTTAGGGGTATAAATTTTGAAGTCAATAATTAATTAATATAATACCCCTATCTTGATTTTCAAATAAAATCCAAATCATGAATCATGACCACTTAAAGTTTAACGTTTTCAAGACTAATTAAGACACTCACCTTGGTCTTAAGGGCTTAGTGGTGACTTAGGCTAAATTAAAAATTGATTAAATAAATATTAGAGAAATAAACATGATTAAATCAAACATCTTTAAAACACCACTAAGCCCAATTAGGATTAAAATTTGGCTAAGTGTTCAAATTACACTAACTCTCTTTCAAGGGTCTTCACCCTAATTCTCAAATTAAATGCTAAGTGATAATTACCCTGCTCTTAGGGATAATTGAGACATCAGGGTTCACTGAGTAATAAGGGTATTTGTAGGATGAACCATTAAGCAACATAATAAGTTTAAATGGACTCAAGACTTTTCACTAGTTGGTGAGAGGGAGGCATGGACCTGCTTCCTCCTCCTAACTTGTTGGATCCTCAGGGGCCTATTAAACATAATATTCTTCACTCAATGGAATCATTCTTAATTAAACTTCTAAGGACTCACCAAAATTTTACCTTTCCTGCTCTTCATAAACTGCCTTAACTTGCATTTTAAGTTTCAGGTGGTGGAACGAGAAAACTTGTCAGGTACGCTTTTACAGTTTATAATACCGTCTTTCTTCTGCCTTTTCCTTACATGTTTCATGCTTTCATTTACCTACATAAACTTGCATGTTAACCGTAACCATAACCAAAATCAAAACTAAAATCAACCAAGATAAAATTCACCACCACAACATGCAAAATATAAAACAATTCAAAATTTAATCACAAACATCACACAAAACCACAACTTTAACTAAAATAAGATGTCTCTATCGGATGATCAGGAATTCCTCGGAGAAGGTAACCTACGGTTGCTAACAAGGATCCCCACGGTTTAAATGAAATTATGGAACTCATTAAGTTGGGTTTAGTAAGTTCATTTGGACTATGAATCCAAATAAAAATAGTGATGCCGGAACGAGGGAACCGTAGGATCCTAACCGGTGTCGCTCAAATCAACTTTAATATGCCCTCACCAGAACGAGGGAACCGTAGGATCCTAACCGGTGTCACTCTAATCAACTTTAATATGCACTCATAAAATTTAAAGAACCCAGAACGAGGGAACCATAGGATCCTAACCGGTGTCGCTCTAATCAACTTTAATATGCCCTCACGAAGGTACCGTAGGATCCTAACCGGTGTCGCTCTAATCAACTTTAATATGCCCTCATAAAATTTACAGAACTTCAAACATAGGGCCACCTGATTTGACATTATAACTTAACACACTAGATAATTCAAACTTGTCGCGGTAAGGAGCTTGGAGCTAGCATGGTGGGCAGCACGACCATCTTCAACACAAAACCTGTCTTCCTGCTAAACCAATCTTCCTTCCTTAGACTTAAAACAAAAAAGCCATAGGACTTCGAGGTTGCTTGCTTATGGAACGTAAATCCTCACCTTATCTTTAGGCTTTTGTATAGCCCTGCTATATAATATAAGCCCTAACTCATCTTAGGATTCTGAGGTTGTCGTTTGTCAGGACCTAAATCCTCACATCTTCCAGGCTATTTGTGTGATCATTTCACACAAATGTAAGCCCTAACTAATAAAATTGACAAGATGAAACACCTAAATATTTCTCCTCAAAATTGAAGCCAAAAATTAGGATAGCTTGGGAAGTCACAGAGGTTCTCCTTTGGATACATGACATCCCCTAATTCTTCTTCCTTTAGATTCTATAATAAAATGTTTCAAATTTGAACCAATCCCCTTTCACATCTCTACGTCCAATTTCGTTGAAGAGTCCTACCCTTTGAAATTCCTTGAAGATAATTTTTCTTAATTTTTATCGAGAGTCTTCTTAGGTGGCTTTGGTCATTTAAGATGTAATTAACAATAGAGGCTTGCCCTTATAGGAAGCATGTCCAAACCCAACTTAATATAAACCCAATTTAATCCTTTATATTAAATAGGAGAACTTGTCGGCAAATACAATGGTTTCACACACCAAATGGACGTCATACTTTCCTTAGTTTATTTGATCGAGCCTCATCCTCAAGTCTTGTGTTTATCCTTCAGGATAGATATAGGATTTGAGGTACAGTGCTCTTTCATTTTAAACTATGAAAAATATGGGGTCAGTTTGATTTCATACTTCAACGTCCTTCCGAAGCGGGCGATGGGATTTCTATTACGGCGACCGACAGCTTCTTACGGGCAACTCCCCACAAACCAACCCAAAATAACACCGACAGCTTCTGGAGACTCTGCTGGGGATGTGCTTTTCTCTCCATAAAAATCAAGAAATATTATCTTCACACATCGGTAATATGTCCATGTCCCTCTTGGATCGAATTACCTTTCTTCTGTTGGCATACTTTACCCATTTCTATCTTGAGAAAGTACAGCTAACTCCTTGGACTTCAGGACTAGCTATTCAACCATCTTTGAATAGAGGGGTTCAGAAGGCCATTAAGGACTCTTTAAATTTTCATGTGGGGTCAGACCCCCAATAGGTGTGTCGGTGGACTAATTTCACCTGAGCATTTTCTGCCACTAATTGGGTCCCGCACTGGGTCCTAAAATTTTTCACATCTCTCTTCCACATTTGGTTTGCTACTTCACAAAATAAACCAAATCATGTTGTGTTGCGCGCACTTTGAAATATTAATTAAATTTTACACCTTTTTTAACAAAGATGTTAAAATTACCTATAAACTAAGACCCGCCCGGTCTACAGATTAACTTCTATTTTCAGTGCTTGCACTAAATATGACAAGGTTTTCGGCCATATAGCTAACCCTAAAACTTTTTGTTTTAAAGCTCGCTGCCATGGCCTAGCCAACGCTGACCTTTTCCTGCAACCTGCCAACGGACCGTAACGTCGCTCCCACCATCAAGTTCGGAGCTGGATTTGAATACCTCGAGGTTATCCTCGGGAAAGCCCCATTCGTGGTAATGAAGATCGCTGCTCCGGAAATACAAGATCCATCTGCAGAATTTAGTTTGAACTGCCCTCAGGACTTCCCCGCCTACAAGAAGGCCAAAGCTGCTGTCATCAAGCATGTTATCCCTGTTACTGCTAAGGGAAAAGAAGTGATGGTCGTTGAAGATTCGACTGAAGGATTAATTGTTCTGCACCCGTGTTTGAGATTGGTCAAGCTCAAGGACTGTACCACTGACCCGAACTCAAAGGAGGAACTGTGATAGGAGAATTTGGAGGGGCATCAAAGCCCAAACTCCTGAAAACACACCCATTGAGGAGGAGCCTCTTCGAATTGAAGAAGTGTTACCAGAAATTTATCCACTCCTACGAGGGAGTAGATTCCATCCTCTGACAGATACTGATGGGGAAATTTACCCACTCCTGCGAGGGAGTAGATTCCATCCTCTGACAGATACTGATGGATATGAGAGTATTCAGAAGATTGTTGTTGCATTACCATCACTTCATGGAGATGGTGAGGAGGGAAAGGAATTCATCCCCATCACCCGAGTTAGTGTGGTCTTCAGAAGGCTTGCTACTAAAGAAGGATGTTCTGTTAGTGAATTACTTAAACGAGTGGGACATGAAATTTCCCCTCATATGAAGAACGAAATTTTGAAGGATATTAAGTTCGTTAGAAAATCTCATAGGTCGACCAGAAAGTCACCTACCCGTGTTCCCGTCTGGCGCCATTTGGGAAACCGAGTTGATACTGCTATGGTGACCACCGATCATACCACCACCAGGCCCGCACGTCGCCGACCGATTAAGTCAAGACTGGGTCCGAGAAGTTTACCAGTCATTGCAGCAATCACGGAAAGAAAGACAAGACGATTACCTGACACTGTATTCGGTCTACACCACGGGGAACATACCTTCCCTTGACATACCGATGTCTCCACTAAGACATCCCGTCCTGAGGCATCATCGTCGAAGAAGAAGAGGGTATGGGTACCCAAGGTCGCTGCACCATACAGTTCAGTGAACCTGTAGGACAGGAAGTAAAACCAGTTCCTTAAATATCTGACATCATCGCGACAATAGCTAGCAAGATGGAGGAACAAGTTGAGGATTTCCATCAAGGTCCTCCAAATCTTAAAGCAATCAAGGAATCGATAATTGAAGAAAAAGTTGAGAAACCAGAATCGAGATTTCTGAGTTAGCTCAAGAACACAGAGTTTCCGTCAGTAGTGACAATGAAGATTTTGATTACAGTGATTATTTGGAGGAAGATTTCATGGATGTCCATGTGATTAAAACCAGAGCTACAACATCTGCGTGTGAGGCTCAACCTCACACTGAAGAGAACGCCGTAGCTGAGCTGCATAGGGTTATCCTCCTAAGAGATGAGCAAGTTGTTCTACTGGAGAAAAGAATAGAGAGATGACTACAACTATGACCGCCATGGCCACCATTTAGGGGCAATCACAAGCACCAAGGTTGGCTTCTCCAGAGATTAATCAGCCAGAAATCATACACTAAGGGAGGCTACTTCGACAGACAAAGAAGAACAACCAAAGAAGGATTCTCCATCAAGTGCCAGGCAAAAGATGAACAACCAAAGAAGGATTCTCCGTTAGGTGCCATGCCAGAAAAAGAGTTCAAGCAAATGGCTGAACAAGTGTTGGATGCCTTAGCCCATTCCAAGGGCAGTGCATCAATTTTAATGGGTAGACCTTACCCAGAGGAGTTCGATGCCGTCCCTTTCCCCAAGGGTTTTGTGACCCCAAACTTCAAGATATTCGATGGGACTGGAAATCCCTGACAACACATAGCACATTTTCAAGTCAGTTGTGGCAACACGAGGAATAATGAGGCTCTACTCTGTCAACAGTTTGTCAGTAGCTTGTCAGGGATTGCTTTCGACTGGTACGTTGACTTGCCCAACAGGTCAGTTAAAAGATTTTCTTAGTTGGAACAGTTATTTGTAAAAAGATTTGCTGGGGCGCAACATCATGTGTCTGTTGGAGAACTCATGATGGAGAAGCAGAAGCCTAATGAAACCTTGGCAGATTATATTTTGAGGTGGAGAAACCGTAGCATGAAATGTGAGCCTCAGCTACAGGAACATCAAACGATTGAGATTCTACTCAAAAGCATTCATGGGCCAGTAGCTTTCATGCTTAAGGGACTCCCCATCAAATCCTTCGAGAAGCTACTCAGTAAAGCCAACAGTCTTCAAGAAGAAATGAAGCACATGGAGCCGCATGAAAAGGCTAAGTTGACTATAGTGTTTGAAAAGAAATCAGGGGTACTCACAACTGTCGACAAAGGAAAGTAGCCGATAAAGATATATGAAGAAGATGATCATCAGTCTTCGTCACAGTACTCTCAGAAACAGAGCAGTCAATCCAACCAACGGCCGTCTCAAGAGGGATCACCTCGAACAACGGGTAAAAGAATATCCCTGTTAGAGCGACAAAAAGTAGTTTATTCCTTCAAAGATGAAACTGTACCTAAAATATTCAAAAGCTTGATGAAGAAACCAGAATTCAAACTACCTGATCCAAAGAAACCCAAAGAGGTGGATAAGAAGTATGAACCAAATTATTGCCCGTACCACCGGTTGCTTGGACACACTATAGACAAGTGTTTCGTCTTTAAAGACTGGCTCGAGAAGAACCTCATGGAAGAGAATATAACAATCCCAAAGGAGTATTTGAGAGAACATGAAAAAGGTTCCATAAACATGATTTCAGCTGAGTCAATCTCCCTAATTGACCCATATGCAGAACAGATGGATGGAGTACAACTTGGGATGAACTCAAGAAGGTCCTCAATCGGATACAGGATTCGTGAACAAGCTTCTACAAATACCAAAGAAGAATGGAATGAGGTATGGAGCAGATCATCCAAGAAGATACTGAACAAGATCCAGTCTTACAAATACCGAAGAAGGATGGAATGAGGTATGGAGCAGATCGTCCAAGAAGGTACTGAACAAGCTACAGTTTGCATCAAAACAAGCCTCCATTTAGAGTCTGCAGCATACCGAGCCCGAGATGAAGATTTCACCAGAAAATTCGTCATCGTCAAGGACAAAGAATAAGAAAAAGAAGAGCATCGCTGCCAAGATTGATAGCACGGGGGGTAGGATAGGGGCTACCTCTACTAGACTGGTTGTCTCGGATTTGGGGAAGAAAATCCTTGAACCCTTGACTTTGTATGATTATCTTTTTGTTCCTCCGGGGTCTTATGAATATAATGGTTGTGATTCAGGCTACGTTTTGACTATTTCTAGTAATAACGTGACTGATTATAACCAAGCTGGTTGCGATCTCGATTTTTTGACTATTTCTGGTAATAATGTGACTGATTATAACCAAGCTAGTTGCGATCACGATCCCCAAAATGATCCTCAAATTGTACTATTTTGACTATTTCTGGTAATAACGTGACTGATTATGACCAAGCTAGTTACGATCTTGATCCCCAAAATGATCCTCAAATCGTACTTGAGTCGGATGAGCTCGTTGTCAAATCCAAAGAAGACGTCAACAATATCGCTTACGACAACACCGATAACAAAGAGCCAACTCTCAAGCGTCATGGTGCACCATTTGCCATCAACTTAGACCTCTCCGATGAAGAGAAAAAGACACCGGAAGATTCAACAATGATATCTCAAGAAGAAGAAGTCACAAAAGTCAACTTAAGGAGCGGAAAAGTGTTACCACCATGAACAACTCCAACAGACAAAGGAAAACAGATAATGACTCGAGAAGAGGTACCCCCACCTACACTAGTGGAAGAACCCCATAATCAAGATAAAATCGGAGGATCGTATAAAGTAGACTATAACGTGCTAGCTCATCTTAGGAAGTTTCCTGCCCGACTAAGCATCTATGACGCTCTGATCGTGTCAAAGGAGATGAGAAAATCTCTGGGTACAGCTTTGTTGGATCCAAAAATTTGCTAAGCTCAGTTGGCTAGCACATCCTCAGATGAAGTTTTCTCGTTGGGAGAACAGTCAGAGGTAACCTTCACAGATGAAGACTTGCTGCTCGGTACCACCGACTACAACCGTCCGCTCTACATCTCCGTCAACATTGGCAGATTTGTGTTATCCAGAGTCTTAGTGATCCTAGGGCATCTCTTAACTTGATGAGTCTACGGGCGTTAGAATATTTGGACTTCAACTTTCAGGAGCTCGTCCCCGATAAGATGATAAGAGGATTCAACCAAAAGGGAGAAAGAGCCCTTGGATCAGTTTCATTACTTATGAAGATCGAAGAACTCCTACAACCGTTAAATTTCATATCATCGATGCCGAGACCTCTTTTAACGCTCTATTGGGTCAACCATGGATTCATGAGCACAGTATGGTCCCATCATCCCTACACCAGTGCATTAAATACTGCAAAGACGGTCAAGAAAATTGCATCAAGGGAGACCTACAACCATTTTCATTACATGAAGATGGTATCCATGAAGATGCTGCCTACTACGCGCCTCCAAAGAAGACTGTCTTCTCGAGCGAAATTTTGACAAACAAAGGTAGATATTTAGAATAATCACAAAAAAGAGGCCATGCAACTCCGCTTCAACAACCTTCTACCACTCCCTTACAACGAGTTGGTGGAGGTTCTTTTAGTTCACGCACCCGAGGTCGAGGCCGGGGACGCGGATGAGGAAAGATCAATTTAATTGTTGAGCGGACTAGGCCAACTATCAACATTGGTGATGAAGACAGTTCTGAAGATGAAATAATGATGACAAAGAAGAAGAAACCTGAGTACAAATTATCCCTAGAAAATACAGAGAGGAATGAATATGAAACAATGTATGATCGGATAAGCCACTATGTGAATATTATGATCCTTACTCCGATTCTCCCTCAAAAGGTCGAGAGTTTAGAGGTCAAGGAAGTCTGTAGTGTTGGTTCAAAATCGATCAAATTTTACCATGCTTCTACCTCTACTGAGCTTGAAAAACATGTAAATTTGGATGTAGTGTTAGTTCAAAGCTGATCAAATTTTACCGCGCTTCTACCTCTACTGAGCTTGAAAAACATGTAAATTTGGATGTTGATTCTAATTAATTAGTGGAAATGCCTTTTGTTTACTTCTCGCCTTGTGTTCAAAAGTTAATTCAACAGGGACACTTACCAAAACAACTATCTTTTGGTTACTTCTCGCCTTGTGTTCAAAAGTTAATTCAACAGGGACACTTACCAAAACACCTTGTGTTCAGAAGTTAATTTAACAAGGACACTTACCAAAACAAATGCCAAAAGATAAATTTCAACTTCTTAAAAAATTATGGAAAATTAATTCAACAGGTACACTTACCAAAACAAATGCCAAAAGATAAATTTCAACTTTTTGAAAACCTATGGAATGGTACATGGACACTTACCAAAACAAATGCCAAAAGATAAATTTCAACTTTTTGAAAAATTATGGAATGCTAGAAGTTGAACTCCCAATTCAAGATAAATTTTAACTTTTTTAAAAAATTATGGAATGCTAAAAGTCGAGCTCCCAATTCAAAAGAAGGTCTCCGATTTGGTAAGGTTGGACCAGTCGATGATTCTGAAATTTGCATGGTTGTTACTAGTGAGTCAGAAGATGATTGCCTTGATGTGGAGGATGACTCTACTGATCAACCAATAGAAGATGCTCCCCCAGAATTTGAGGAAGAAATTAAATCTGCTGTCGATGAATTGAAAGAGATTAACCTCAGGACTGAAGAACAACCCCGACCTACATTTATAAGTTCTTAACTTGATGACGAAGAATCTGCATAACTGGTCATACTATTTGCAGAATTCAAAGATTGCTTCGCATGGAGCTACGACGAAATGCCAGGACTATCAGCAGAGGTTGCAGTCCATAAACTCGGGGTGGACAAGAATGTAACCCCAGTAAAATAAGCTCCAAGGAGAACGCGCCTCGAGATAGAAAAACAAGTCATCACCGAGGTAAAGAAATTGATAGACGCCAACTTTGTTAAAGAAGAGCAATACCCCACGTGGTTAGCCAATATGTACCGGATAAAAAGAAAAATGGACAGATCCGCTTTTGTGTCGACTTCAGAGATTTGAACAAAGCATGTCCAAAAGACGAGTTTCCACCACCTATACCGGAAATGATGGTGGTCATCTCTTCAACACATGAGATTTTCTCCTTCATGGATGGATCATCGGGATATAACCAAATTAAGATGGCTCTCAAGGATGCAGCGCTTACAGCTTTCAGAACACCAATTGGATTTCTGCTACATAGTGATGCCGTTTGGCCTAAAGAACGTCGGAGCAACATATCAGTGTGCAATGACAAAGATTTTTGACGACCTCATTCACAATCAAGTAGAATGCCACGTGGATGATCTGGTCATCAAAAGTAAACAGAAAATAGACCATTTGTACGATTTAAGGATCGTGTTTGAATGGTTACGATGATATGACCTTAAAATGAATCCCTTAAAGTGCGCCTTCGGCATCACCTCCGCGAAATTTCTAGGATTCGTTGTCCGTCATCGGGGAATCGAGATCGACCCGGAAAAGATCAATGCTATCTTGGAAATGCCTCCCCCTAAAACCTTGAAACAACTACGTTCCTTTCAGGGGAAGTTGGCATATATGACACGCTTTATTTCTAATCTCTCAGGTAGGTGTCAGCCTTTCTCGACGTTAATTAAAAAGGACGCCAAATTTATTTGGGAAGAGAAATGCCGGCGGGCCTTTGAGGACGTTAAACAATATTTAATGACACCTCTTGTTTTGGCAGCCCCTATCCTAGGGAAACCGTTGATTCCGTATACTGCGGTTTTAGATGACTCTCTTGGAGCCCTTTTAGCCTAAATCAATGAGGAGAGAAAAGAAAATACGCTCTACTACTTGAGTTGTCGTCTAATACCGACGGAGATAAGGTATCCACCTATTAAGAAGCATTGTGTGGCATTAATTTTTGTCCCTCATAAGCTTAGACATTACATTCTTTCTCATAAGATCACCCTAATTTTAAAAGTTAACCCATTGCAATATTTGATGACCCGACCATCACTCTTTGGACGTTTAGTGAGATGGTCAATGATCTTTGTGCAATTTGAGATAACTTTTGTGCCCCTCTATGCTATTAAGGGATAGATTTTAGCAGGCTTTCTTGCTGCACACCCACTGCCAGCTGGGTCCTCTCTCAACGATGAGTTACCAGACGAGCAAATACTACAAATGAATTTTCTAGTGCGCAACGTTGGAAAATGTACTTTGATGGTGCTTCGTCAGCCAGGAAAGATAAAGGATCAGGCAAAGTTATACCAGGCAAGGCAGGGATCAGTTTGATCTTTATTACGCCAGATAAGGGTATGTTGAGGTTCTTATACCATCTGACAGAGTCGTGCACCAACAATGAAGCAGAATATGAAGCTTTAATCACCGGATTGGAGTTGGCAATCTCAATGGATAGAAAAGACATTGCCGTCTATGGTGACTCTCAACTTGTCATTCATCAAGTCGCCGACAATACAAAATTCTGAAACCAAGATTAGCAGAATACCATCAGTACGCGATGAAGCTCCTGGAGCAGAGTCCTGAGGTGACTTTCTACCGGATTCCTCGGGGAGATAATGCTCATGCCAACGCTCTAGCAAAACTCGCTAAGGAAATGGCGTGTCCCCCGGTGGTTTCCATCAAAGTCATGGTGCAAGGAAGACGAGTCTTGTCTCGAAATGACTTCAAAACTCTACACAAACTTGGAAAATAAGAAACAAAAAATACAGTTGCAGACATCAACAAATATTGGCGCAAGCCATTAATAGAATATTTGCATACTGGAAAGCTGCCGGAGGACAAGTATGAGGTGAACCACATCACAAGAAGGGCCATGTCTTACACCCTGGTGGAAAATATTCTCTACAGAAGATCATTCAACAAAATGTGGCTACGGTGTTTGAGCAGAGCCGAGGCACAAAATATTGTCAAAGAAGTACATGCCGGATTGTGTGGCGCTCTCCAGTCGGGACCAAAAATGAAAATGAAGATCAAAAGGCTCGGATATTATTGGCCAGCAATGATGTCCGATTGCATGGATACAGCCAGAAGATGTCACCACGGGGTGGTCTTACAGCAGCCTCCGAATGTGCTACACCCAACTGTTGCCTCATGGCCATTCAAGTGTTGGGGAACAAACATAATATGTTCGATAGACCCTCCATCTTCTAAAGGACACAAGTTTATACTTGCCGCTACAGATTACTTCTCTAAATGTGCAAAGGCAATACCGTTACGTGACGTTACGACACAGCATGTCCTTCAATTTTTCAAAAGCCAAATTGTCTACCATTTCAGAGTACCGTGAAGAATAATATCTGACGATGGGATAACTTTTAAAAGTACAAAGATCAACAATTTCGTTAGAAGACATGGGATAGATTGGAGATACTCTACAATTTACTATGCTAGAGCAAATGGTCTGACTGAAGCTTTTAAAAGACACTGGTACAGATTTTGAAGAAAACACTCAGAACAAATGGGCTGGCTGAAGCTTTCAACAAGACACTAGTACATATTTTGAAGAAAACACTAGATGAAAATAAAAGGGATTGGCATAACAAATTGTTAGGAGCCTTGTGGGCCTACCAGACGACTTTCAGGACTCTCACATAGTGTACACCTTATACGCTCGTGTACGGGACTGAGGCCGTGCTATCGCTAGAAATCCAGACACCATCTCTCAGAGTCGTCGTTGTCAATCAACTCACAATGGAAGAAAGCGCAAGACTCAGACTTGAGGAACTGGAAAGTCTTGAGGGAAAATGACTAGAAGCACAACAAAATTTGGATCTCTACCATGCAAAGATGGTACAAGCCCATGAAAAATTGGTCCGCCCAAGGACATTCAAAATTGGTGACCTCGTGCTTGTGCTCAAAAGACCTATTCTTGCATGCCGCAAAATAGGTAGAAAATTCAAGCCAACTTGAGAGGGACCATTTGTCGTTGAGAAAGTTTATACAGGAGGAGGATACAAGTTAGTGAACTTCCGGGGTGAAAGACCCATGTTTCCAATAAATGGACGATACCTAAAAACCTATTACGCAGCCTGATGTCGCCTGCCTCCGCTTGCCTCTACTTCCTTTGAAACTTTGAAACTTTGATTGTTTTAGGGTTATCTATATGGCCAAATGTCTATGACCGGGTCCAAGTTTTGTAATTAATCTCATATATAATGAAGATTTTCAGAAAATTTTTGAACTTCACATGTTCTCTTTTCTATTTTTGAATTTAAATATTCCATTAAATTAAACAATACTCGCACATAAAATGAGTGATCCTTTTCACCAAAACAAACTAAAATTTACTTTAGTGGATACTCTATTTTGTTCTTNGTCAGCAATGAAGAAAAGAAAAGACTCCCTTCACTGTTGAGGGTGACCACTCAAGACGATGTGTCACGTAAAGGTAAAAATGTGATAGCGGAACAAGATCTGATGGATGAACCCAACCGAATGCCCTCCATGATAGCTACTCCAGCAAGGGGCTTAATAGTCGCCCACAGTGAACAACTACCAAATACTCCACTCCGCAGGACACAATGCAGAAATGCAAGCCGAAAGAAATAGAGAGCCTTTCTGCGACAGGAGCGCAAGCGCCAAAGAGACGTGAATAGTTTTCTTACCCCCATTCCTGAGGGACATATTTACGATCCAGAACTGAGAGAAACTTCTGCCAGCCTGCCCACTATAGATGAAGAGTCAGGATTTGTGACAGGATCAGATGTCCTCCCCCGGTTCCGGATATCCTATGCAGAGGTTGCCCAACATGCAACGTTAAGGTACCAGCCGGGACATCAGTCACGGGCGCATTCGTAGAATGCTTGGACTGCAATGTTCTACATCTACAGCATTTCAGTACCTTAGAAGAATACACTTCAAGCACCAATGAGTCTCAGACTCCAGATTTTGTGGCAAATGAACCGTATGTCCCACTAGGGACGGATCAGCGCGCACCGCGGAGCCCAGGATCATACATCCCACTTGAGGCTGAATCTCATATTCCGGATCGGCCAGCACCAGTTTGGATTCCTGCCGAGGCCCGGAGGAAGGATCGTCCTAGGCAGCTGCCAACTCCCAATATGGTGGAATACTACAAAATAAGCAAAGTAAACAAAAGAGAATTCGAGTTCTATGAAGAAGTTCAGGGAAAGTGTATCAACATATTGGAGGGCCTGGAGTTATATACCAAGGTTTTCTCTGAAACCGATGAAAGAAGCATTCTGGACAGCATCTTCGATTTAAGAGATAGAGGTCAAGCGGGCCTTCTCATGGAGAGAACATATTCCGAGCCGAAGAAATGGATGCGGGGAAAGGGAAGAATCACCATCAAATGCGGCTGTTGCTACAATTTTACAAACGACAGACAGGGAAATACGCACGGGATCCTCAGATACGACCAAGTAGATCTGTTACCACCGATGATAAAATGGATGATCAAGAGAATGGTTAAGTGGAATATTCTACCCGCCATTTGCATTCCTAACAGTTGCATCATCAAAATTTATGAAGAAGGTGACTGCATTCACCCACACATTGACCATCCTGACTTTATGAGGCCTTTTTGCACGGTCTCGTTCATAAGTAAGAGCAATATTCAGTTTGGAAAAGAAATCGATGTAATCGGCCCTGGAAAATTCAGAGGGGCTGTGGAGATCCCTTTTCCAGTTGGTTCAGTACTTGTTCCCAAGGGCAACGGTGCAGATGTTGCCAAGCACTCATTCCAGGAGTACGAAATTGTAGGGTGTCCGTAACCTTACGCAGGATGGATGATAGTAAAATACCATATGGATTCCAGCAGGACCCAGAATTGGAGGAACTGTTTCCTTACGAGCTATAAGAAGGTTGTACCTCTGAATACATGTGAAGAGAACTCCTATCCTGGTGCATGACTCAGAAGGTCTGCTTGATCAAGAGCTCAATATACCAGGCACAGAGGATTCACTTGCTTTCTTTTAACAGCATGACATGTATTTGATGTAATCAATCTATGATGTACTCATATCTTGAGATGACTCTCAATGTATTTCAACATGTATTACATGATGTACCCTTTTTGAGGCATTAGCCTATGTTTGATCTATAGCATCCTTATTGAAGCAGATTAACTGAAATTTCTCTCAAGTTGTGCCTTTTTGTCAATTGCCTTTTTGTGCGATGGATGAAAGTCGCAAACCATGCAATGGTTCAGAGTTCCAATGAACAAATAACGAAACAACAAATCTTCAACAACAAATAAAACACAAATAACAAAATGACAAATCTTCAACAACAAATAAAACACAAATAAAAGATAATCATAAATGAATAAATAACAAAACAAAGTTCTTTTAAAAAAATCAACCAATTAAAATTAAAACTTTAAGAACACATTTAAAAAAAAAATCAATTGTGATAAAAACGCCAAGAAAATAAAACAAACCTATTGAGTGGATACTTCCATTTTCGGAATTTTCTACTCTTTGTGCACGCAACACAACCATCGTTATCTACGCTAACTCTCTGCACATCCTCGCAGAATTTTACATCTTGCACATAACTCCACAAAGCTCTACAAATCTTCTTCAAAATCAACCTTCTCACATAACACACTACTGCAAATTCAACACCACAAGCTCTTTGTAAGTTTCAAATCACATCTTCAAATCAGTACCTAAATCCTAATTCTCACATCTTTGAATTGATACCTACATTTCAATTCTCACATCTTCAAATTGATACCTACATTTCAATTCTCACATCTTTGAATTGATACCTACGTTTCAATTCTCACATCTTTGAATTGATACCTACATTTCAATTTTCACATTTTCAAATTGATACCTACATTTCAAATCTTCAAATTGATACTTACATTTCAATTATCACATCTTTGAATTGATACCTACATTTCAATTCTCACTTCTGAATCAGTCCTATATTTCTGATTCATTACATTTGAAGTCGGTCCTTACATTTCGACACTTTCTTTTGAGAATTGACCTACATTTCAATTCTCATTTCTAAATCAATCCTACATCTCTGATTCTTTATGTTCGAGGTCGGTCCTTACATTCCGACACTTTCTTTTGAGAATTGACCTACATTTCAATACTCATTTCCTAATCAGTCCTACATTTCTGATTCATTACATTCAAGGTCGGTCCTTATATTTCGACACTTTCTTTTGAGAATTGACCTACATTTCAATTCTCATTTCTAAATCAGTCCTACATTTCTGATTCTTTACATTCGAGGTCGGTCCTTACATTCCGACACTTTCTTCTGAGAAGTGACCTACATTTCAATTCTCATTTCCGAATCAGTTCTACATTTCTGATTCATTACATTCGAGGTTGGTCCTTACACTCCGACTCTCTCTCTCTCTATCTCTCTTTTTGAGTTGATATTTGAATTTCAATTCCCACCTCGGGGTCAATACTTACATTTTAACTCCCATCCTTTGGAAATCTTTAAAATTACATAACTCAAAATTCACTCTCCGATCCCCAACAAGAGTCCCTACTTCTTGACTTGATTAAACAAAGACCTGCTAATTCCCTAGCAGAAACAAATCACACACAAAACTCTACACATACTTCCGGGTCTGTTAACTTAGGAGTTTGTATTGATCTCATCGGTCAACACCAATACGCGCGGTGTGCTTGCCCAGCACACCACACCTATTGGGGGTCCATTTGTTGACCTCACTTTTGGTTGAGGTTTGGTTTTTCCTCTTTAGTAGCCTAAAATCTAGCCATAGGACTTTTCTATTGACTATTCTTAGAAAACTAGA
This sequence comes from Phalaenopsis hybrid cultivar, assembly GCA_002079205.1. NCBI lineage: Eukaryota > Viridiplantae > Streptophyta > Magnoliopsida > Asparagales > Orchidaceae > Phalaenopsis > Phalaenopsis hybrid cultivar. The sequence continues at coordinate 40,355 of JXCR01145809.1, forward strand.
CATGGAACCCTCACCACTAGAAATTCCAAACTCTTCTCCACTCAACTTGAGTTTCACATTATTGCTCTCAACCTCTAGCACTTAGTAGGTGGGGTCACTATGGGGGAAACTCAAGATAAGTCACCCTTAGGATTGCTGGACCTTAGAGTTGACCTTAGGTGTTGTTCTGGAGCTAAGGCACTCACTACACTTATCTACACTCACAATCACTCATTACCCTAAACTCAAATTTCTAGCCTAGATCCCTTGATCTTTTGGGATACTCATGTAGATGGTCCCCTAAACCTACTAGCCCTAGGGCTATGATTTAGTTAACACTATGTAGAGGACCAAAAATGAGGTTTCCATTGGTCCATGACTTATTGGTGATGGTTGGTACCTCAAATCTACCAAAATACCCCTCCATAGCTAAAAATCCTAAAAATTCCAAAAATTCCCAGAAAATCCCAATAAATCCAAATATTCCCAATTTCATTTCGCTCAACTACCAAATGACCTAATTTGGCCAATTTGACCATCTTTAACCAAAACCCCCAAATTTGCCTTTAAAGATCCAAATTTCCCCAAATCCAACTCAAATGTCCATCAATTTGATCCCAATCAATTCCAATCCTAAACTAAAATTCACTTTTGATATAATCAAACTAAACCAAATCCAAGCTCAATTGGTCCATGATGTGAACCCAATTTTGATTTGAGTCAAAACCCCAATTTTGACCATATGACCTAATCTCACCAAATTGAACCCATAGCCTAGTCAATTGGCCTCAATTAATGTTTCAAAATCTTTATAACATTCCTATACATCAAAATAAACCATCAATTGGCCTTGGTGAAGTCTAAAATCCATTTGATTTTGGCCTAAATCCAAAATTCCCAAATTTTGCCCCAAATTGGCTAAGTCCCCAAATTTCACCCAATTGATTGCCTTANTAATACTTAGTAGGTAAGATCATTATGAGGGAACTCACGGAAAGTTCCTATAGGACTACTTGGCCTTAGGATTCACCCTGGTGTTGGCTTGGAGCTAAGGTACACCATACCCTCACCATACCCTCACAATACTCTAGCTAAGACCAATACATGGGGACCCAAAATAAAGATTTCATTGATCTATGACTCATTTAAAATGGTTCTCTAACCAATTACATTTGAAATGCCAAACTTGGTCTTTTGCCCCTAAGCACATCCAAATTACATAACTGCCCTTGGGACCCAAATTTGGCCAAAATTCCCAAATTTTTGCCAAAATACCCAAAATTGATCAAAAATTATTCCAAAAACTTTGAATATATCCACATTTGCCAAAACTGCCAAAAATTTCCAAAAATGGCCAAATTACCAAAATGCCCCTCCATGGCCCAAAAATCCAAAAAACAAAAATGGCCAAATTACCAAAATGCCCCTCCATGGCCCAAAAATCCAAAAATTCCAAAAATAAAAAATGGCCAAATTACCAAAATGCCCCTCCATGGCCCAAAAATCCAAAAATTCCAAAAAATTCCCAAAAAAATTCCAATAAATCCAAAATATTCTCAATTTCATTTTGTGTCACTACACAATGATCTAATTTGGTCAATTTGACTATCTTTGACCAAAACCCCCAATTAGCCCCAAGATTGGCTAACACCCCAAATCTCAACAATTGAATGCCCTAAACATCAAATTGGCATCCAATTTTATTTGAAAATCCTTTGTGAGGTCATTTGTGACTAAACACAACAATTAATTTGAGCTTAACCCAAAGCTAGCCCAAGTTTGACCCAAGTTTAGCCCTACATGCTTAATTGAGGTCTAAATCTAAACCCATCAAAACCCATCCAAATTGACCATCAACTCAACTTCAAAACAATTTTAATCTTTCATGAAAATTGTTCATTATGATGTTTTACACCAAAATCAATAATTAATTTGGACCTAGGCCAAAGCTAGCCCAAGTTTGACCCAAATTTAGCCTTACATGCTTAATTTAGGTCTAAATCTAAACCCATCAAAACCCATTCAAATTGACCATCAAGTCAACTTCATAACAATTTTCATACTTCATGAAAATTGTTTATTATGATGTTTTACACTAACCACAACAATCAATTTGGAGTTAGCCCATGGCTAGCCCAAGTTTGACAAAAATATAGCCCAACATGCTTAAAATGGGTCAAAAATCAAAAATCCACCAAAATAATTAACCAATTGACCTCTAAATGACTTTTACCCTTCATGAAAGTTGTTCCTTATGGTCTCTTACACCAAATTCCATATTTAATTGGGCCAATTTACATGCCTAACATAGTCCAAACATAAAATTTTGTCATATGCACCTTCTTGGACTTATGGTCAAATCCAGACCAATTGAGTTTGGTATGGTCAAATGAGCCTTACCATGACTCATCTTAGACCCTAGGGTTGAGTTTAAAGCCAGCCATCCACCCATGGCTAAGCTTGATATTTATCTCATGGGTAAATTTTTTTTAAAAAATTTTTAAAGAGATAATAAAGGGGTTAAATCAATGTACTTGCCATACCATATGTCCATACCCTATGGTGCCATTTTTACTGAGCATCATAAGCTTTAGCCATGATCCAACCCTTGGTTAGCCACCTTAAATCAAGCAAAAGCCCAAAACCATGAGCCCCTACATGGCCAAAACCCAAACTCATGCCAAGAAGCCACCTCAACCCAAATTGAGCTGAGGGATCCNTGTTAGCCACCTTAACCCAAGCTAAAATCCAAAAACTGTGAGCGCCCACATGGCTAAAACCCAAACTCATGCCAAGAGGCCACCTCAGCCCAAATTGAACTCAGAGCTCCTCTTCTTGACAGCTAAGCAGTGGGGCTAAGCTCTCAATTGGCCAGCCAAGCTCCCCATTGGCCAATTTCTATAAAATCTAGCCCTCACGGCCATAGAAAGGTGTGGTAAAAAAATTTTCACTAAGTCCTGTAAAACTCCTCAGAGAACTTCTCTAAGAGCCCCTCAAGACATTTCAATCCATTTCCCCCTCTCAAATCCACCGTGGCAATCCAATTTTGGGCTTGAATTTCTGCCCAAAACCAGGACATGTTCCAATCCCAACCTATACAACACCAAACTCCAATTAAATTGGCTCTACACCTTCACAAGAGTGAAAGAAGCCAAAGTCCCATCAAATTACCCTTCCATAGAGCCTCTACCATAGCTCTAGACCAACACCCAAATTCGGTTGTGGTCGAATTCATATTTATGTTTTACACCAAGACCAGGGACTCAATCCATAGCCTCCTTGGACCCCAACGAACGTACCAAGCACCTCTGATTAAAGCTTCCCTTCTCAGAGCAAAGGTATAAAATTCCCCCTCCTCCCGAGCTTATTTTGATTCTCCATTTACTTAAGCTTGATTTGATGGTATCTTAACCGTATGGATATGTTCGTCTCACTTAGACTAGTCCATAGGATCAAACCCAAAGTTATTTGGTTGAGTCTAGGCTGAGATCTTAAGGTTTTAGTATGGACGGGNGACCCCACGGTCGTGAATAGTGTGTGGTAAAAAAATTTTCACTAAGGCCTTCCAAACTCCTCAGAGAGCTTCCCTAAGGGACCCTTAATTCATTGCAATCCATTTTCCCCTCTCAAATCCACCATGGCAATCCAATTTTGAGCTTGAATTCCTGCCCAAAATCAGGACAAATTCCAATCCCAACCTACCCAGCACCAAATCCCCAATAGATTGGCCCTACACCTTCACAAGAGTGAAAGAAGCCAAAGCCCCATCAAATTCCCCTTCCATAGAGCCTCTACCATAGCTGTAGACCAACACCCAAATACGGCCGTGATCGAATTCATACCTAGGCCTTACACCAAAACCATGGACTTAATCCCTCACCTCCTTGGACCCCAACGAACGTGCCAAGCACCTTTGATCGAAGCCTCCCTTCTCAGAGCAAAGGTATAAAACTTTTCCTTCTCTCAAGCTTATTTTGATTCTCCATTTACTTAAGCTTGATTTCATGGCATCTTAACCGTATGGATATGTTCGTCTCACTTGGACGAGTCCATAGGATCAAACCAGAAGTGATTTGGTTGAGTCTAGGCCGAGATCTTAAGGTTTTAATGTGTATGGGCATGGGATCATTCCATCGGGGATGATGAACAGATGTTGTCCATCTTCGCGTGTATTGAATGGACGACGAAGATCAAGCCGGATCATCCTATGGAACAAAACAGCGGGATGCGTGGCAGCTGACTCGGAAGACGACGTCAAATAAGAGCGTGCCGCATGGCTTTTCGACGGATCTGAGGATCCAGTCAGCTCGCGGTTTGAATAAATAAATAGGATATTTAATAAATTCAAAATATAGCTCCTAAACTTCAAAAATCCATATCTTTGTGTAGAAAACTCATAAAAATAAAATAAAAATACCCTATAAACTTCAAAAATCCATATCTTTGCATAGAAAATTTATAAAAATAAAATAAAAATACCCTCTAGTGAACAGAGGAAAATCATGTGGAATTATTTTCACATTAAATTGATGCATAAATTATTTTTAAAAAAATGAATTAGGGTTAGGGGTTTTTCAATTCTCCATTCATATTGAATTATCACCTTGATTCCAAATTTTTATATGTTGTGGCCTCTATCTAGGTGAACAATTTAAGCATTTTTTCAAAGACATAGGAGACCTCTAGACAAAGATCTTAATTTTCTAAGTTTTTTATGCATTTTTTATTCAAATAATTTTAGAAAATTGTATATGGCTTATAAAATTATACAAAAATTCATATAAGTTCCCTATGGCCAGAGTAGTCTTAGAAAATAATTTCATGATTTTTAAGAATAAAAACATCACTGTTTTAAGCAAACCTTAATTTACTTAAAACATTTAATGTAGAGCACACAGAGATCAAAATCAATTGATTTTTATTCTCCACTGTGGCTTATGAGTTAGAGAACTCACCATAAAAATTTCAAGTCATTTTGAGATCATTTAATATTTTTACTTGATTTTTAAAAGTAACCATCATATTTGAAACATAAATGATTTTTAAAAATCAAAATATAACTCCAAAAATTTTGAAACTTAGTTTTTTGAGTTCTCTGATATTANCTCAAAGTCATTTGACTTAAATTTGATAAATTATAAAAGTTTGGACCCTTAGGGGCAAAATTGTAATTTTGGATATTTTGGCCTTAATGTATTTAGGCTTGATGAAAATGGGAAATTGGTAATTTCTAATATTAATTAACTCATTTGATGATTTGTTTAGGCTTAATCAAAATGGGAAATGGGTAATTTATGATATTAATTAACTCATTTGATGATTTACAATAAAAAATGAGTTTAATTGGTAGAAACCCACTTCACTTTGCCAAATTATAAGATAAATGATAATTATCAAAATTTTGGAAAACTTCATTAGCATAAAATGACTTTTGAATTTAGGGGTATAACTTTGGAAATCAATGATACACCCTTATTTTATAGTCAAAATGATATTTAAATGATCTTGATAATGATCACTTAAAGTTTAATCCTTATTTGATAATCAAAATGATGTTTAAATAATCTTGATAATGATCACTTAATATTTTAAATCTTTTGAAAATTAATACGCATGTTTAATACACTCACTTAGGTCTTAAGGACTTAGTTTGATAATAAAATGATATTTAAATGATCTTGATAATGATCACTTAAAGTTTAAATATTTTCAAAATCAATACACACACTTATAAGGGTATAATTTTGGAAATCAATGATTTCACACCCTTATTTGATAATCAAAATGATGTTAGGGTATAACTTTGGAAATCAATGATTTCACACCCTTGTTTGATAATCAAAATGATGTTTAAAATGATTTTGATAATGATCACTTAAAAAATTTTTAATCTTTTCAAAATTAATACACACGCTTAATACACTCACTTAGGTCTTAAGGACTTAGTGGTGAACTTAAGTTGAAATCCACTTGTTAAAAGAGGATTCAAAAAATCAATATAATCAAACTCTTTTAAAACACTAAAAGTCCAATTAGGACTAAAAATTTGGCTAAGTGTTCTTAATAACACTAATTTGCCCCCTTTAGGGTCTTCACCAACATAATCTTCAAATTAAAAGACAAATGACATTCACCTTTTTCTTGGGAATAATATAGACATCAATATTCACTGAGTATCAGGATATTCAGGATGATTTATTAAGCAACATAATAAATTTTAAACGAACTCAAGGCTTTTTACCAGACATTAAGAAAGTTGTATGGACCTGCTCCCTACTCTTAACCTGGTGAATACCTTAGGGATCTATTAAACTTAATATGTTTTACTTAATAATATTTTCCTTAAAATTTAAGGACTCCCAATACACAACATAGAGTTAGGAAGGTTTCCAAAATTTTACTTTTCCAGCTCTATATACATAAATGCTTTGACATGCATTGTGAGTTTCAGGTGGTGGAACGAGAAGACTCGCCAGGTACACTTTTACAGTTTTTAGCGTTGTCCTTCTTGTACTTTCATACTGTACTTTTATACCTGCAAATTTCCATGTTAAATAATGATGTCACCCTGCATGAAAATTAAAACCATCAGGACAGCCACATACCCAAAACCAAAACTAAAATCAACCAAGATAAAATTCACCGCTACAACATTCAAAATATAAAACAACTCAAAATTTAATCACAAACATCACACAAAAACCACAACTTCAACTAAATTAAAAATGTCTCTATCGGAAGATCGGGAACCCCTCAGAGGAGGTAACCTACGGTTGCTAACGAGGTTTTCCACGTTCTAAATGAAATTATGGAACTCATTAAGTTGAGTTTAGTAAATTGATTTAAACTAAGTGATTCCAATAGAAAATAGTGGTGTCGGGACGATGGAACCGTGGGATCTTGACCGGTGTCGCTTTAATCAACTTTAATATGCCCATAAAAAAAAAAAAAGAACTTTAACCATAGGGTCACCTTATTTGACATTATAACCAAATGACCTAGAAAACTTGAACTCTGCTACAACGAGGAGCTTGGAGCTTACATGGTGGGCAACCCGATTATCTTCAATAGTTTCAACAGCAAGAGGATCTACAACAACACATCCTTCCTTAGCTTTAAAACAATAAAGCCATAGTAATTCGAGGTTGTTTGCCTAGTGCAACATAAATCCTCAAACACACCTTTTAGGCATTTGTACNGGTTGTCATTCGTCATGACCTAAATCCTCACATCTTCAAGGTTATTTGTGCTGATTGCTTCACACAAATGCAAATCCTAATAAATAAAAAAAATTGTAGGATGAAACATCTAAACGATTTCTCCTAAATTGAAGCCAAATAATAGGATAGCTTAGGAAGTCACCGAAGTTATCCATCGAATCTGTGACATCCTCTAATGTTTCCTCCTTTGGACTCCAAAACAAAATGTTCTAAATTTGAACCAATCCCCCTTCACACTTCTTAGTCCGATATCTTTGAAATGTCAAAATGTTCCAAATTTGAACCAATCCCCCTTCACACTTCTTAGTCCAATATCTTTGAAATGTCAAAACAAAACGTTCCAAATTTGAACCAATCCCCCTTCACACTTCTTAGTCCAATATCTTTGAAATGTCCTTAACCAAATTTGAACCAATCCCCCTTCACACTTCTTAGTCCAATATCTTTGAAATGTCCTTACCATCAAATTTGAACCAATCCCCCTTCACACTTCTTAGTCCAATATCTTTGAAATTTCCTTACCATCGAAATTTGAACCAATCCCCCTTCACACTCCTTAGTCAGATATCTTTGAGATGTCCTTACCATTTCTTGAAGGTAATTTTTGTTGACTTTTATCGAGAGTATTCATAGGTAACTTCAATTATCTATGATGTAATTAACTATAGGGGCTTGCCCTTATAGGAAGCTTTTTCGAACAAGATGTAATTAACTATAGGGGCTTGCCCTTATAGGAAGCTTTTCCCGAACCCAGCATAAATATGATGTAATTAACTATAGGGGCTTGCCCTTATAGGAAGCTTTTCCCGAACCCAGCATAATGCAAACCCTATTTAATTCCTTATATTAAATAAGGGAATTTGTCGGCCAATACATTGGTTTCACAGATCAAGATTTAATTAACTATAGGGGCTTGCCCCTATAGGAAGCTTTTCCCGAACCCAGCATAATATAAACCTTAACTATAGGGGCTTGCCCTTATAGGAAGCTTTTCCCGAACCCAGCATAATATAAACCCTAATAATTCCTTATATTAAATAGGGGAATTTGTCGGCCAATACATTGGTTTCGCAAACCAAACGGATTTAACTATAGGGGCTTGCCCTTATAGGAAGCTTTTCCCGAACCCAGCATAATATAAACCCTAATAATTCCTTATATTAAATAGGGGAATTTGTCGGCCAATACATTGGTTTCGCAAACCAAACGGAATCCTTATATTAAATAGGGGAACTTGTCGGCCAATACATTGGTTTCGCAGACCAAACTGATGTCGTAGGGGCTTGCCCTTATAGGAAGCTTTTCCCGAACCCAGCATAATATAAACCCTATTTAATTTTATTATATTAAATAGGGGAATTTGTCGGCTAATACATTGGTTTCGCAGACCAAACGGATGTCATTTATATTAAATAGGGGAACTTATTGGCCAATACATTAGTTTCGCAGACCAAACGGATGTCATAACTTTCTTCAGTTTATTTGATCGAGCTTCACCCTTAACTCTTGTGTTCATCCTTCGGGATAGATACAGGATTTGAGGTAAAGCGCTCTTTCATCTAAACTATGAAAATTATGGGGTCAGTTTGACTTCATCTTTTTCAAAACTAAAATTTTTAAAACGTCCTTCTGAAACAGGCAACGGGATTTCAATTCCGATGACCGACAGCTTCTTATGGGCAAACCCCACACCAAAAATAGTGCCGACAGCTTCTGGCAACTCCGCTGGGGATAGGCTTCTCTCTCCATTTAAATCAAGAAAATATATCTTCATACATTGGTAATGCATTCATGTCCCTCATGAATCAAGATTACCTTTCTTTCGTTGGCATATTTTACCCATTTCTGTTTTGGGAAAGTACGTCAACCCTTTTGAACTTTAGGATCATTTATTCAACCATCTTTGGGCAGAGTGATTTAGAAGGTCATTAAGGACATTCTGATCTTTATATGGGGTTGGACCCCCAATAGGTGTGTCAGTGGACTAGTTCCACCCGGGCATTATGTAAAGTAGGTCCCGTACTGGGTCCTAGAACTCCTAAAGCTTTGTATTTTCGTCTCCCTTCGGGGGATGGTTTTGGCTTTCTAGGTCTCGCACTGGGTCCTAAAACATTTTAATTAGCCCAAATTGTGTCATACTACGCAAATTTTGTAAATTTTAATCAAGTCTTTTTGAAATTTTTGAAATTTTTATCTGGTCTTTAGACTTCCCTGTTGTTAGCTTTAGTGTTTGCGCTAAAACTACAACACTTTGGCCATATAACTAACCCCAGTACTTTCTTTTGCAAAGTTGCTGCAATGACCCACCCAACACTAACATTCACCTGCAACCTGCCAACAAGCTGCGAGGCCCGCAACGTTGCTACTACCATCAAATTTGGGACAGGATTTGAAGATCTTGAGGTTACCCTCGGGAAGGCTCCTTTTATTGTTGCAAAAGTTGCTGCTCCAGAAGTACAAGAGCCAGCTGCTGAATTCAACTTGAACTCCCTTGATGATTTTCCTATTCACAAGAAAACCAAGACCTCTGCTACTGTCACCACAACACCAACAAAGACAGTTGTCCCCACTACTAAGGGAAAAGAAATCGTGATAATAGAAAATCTAATTGAAGGGTTAGCTGCCTTACCTTCAACTTTTGAAATCGAATCAAGTTTGAAGACTATACCGTTAACCCGGTCTCAGAGAAGAAACCGCAACAGGGAAGCCCGAAAAGCAGCTAAAATTCAGATTTCTGAGAAAATATCTATTAAAGAGAAATTTCATCAGAAGGAAGAAGAATTATCAAAAATCTATCCACTACGGAGAAGAGGCAAATTCTATCCTCTTATGAATACCGATGGACACGAAAATGTCCAAAACATAGCTGCTACTTGGCCAATTTCTCGTGAACAGAGTAGGGGAAGGAAGAAATTCCATCCCATTTCTCAAGTTAGTATAGTTTTTCAACAATTGGCTGCCAAAGAAAGTTGTTCAGTCCATGAGTTATTCAGACGAATGGTACATGCAATATCCCCTCGAATGAAAGAAGAGATTCTGAGGGATATTAAATCCAAACAAAATATATCTGCTCATATTTCTGTTTGGTCCTATTTGGGAAATATATTTGATACTACAAGACATCGACCCATAAAATCAAGATTGGGTCCGAGAATTTTGCAAAGATATTTATCTAACACTGCAAAGAGGAGCATACTTCTTTTGACATGTTGATAATTTTGTTAGGACACCTTGTCTTGAATCATCATTATTGAAGAATAAGATGTGGATACCTAAGGTTGTATCACCATACAGTCTGATAAACCTGATCAAGGAATAAAATTAGAATCTGAAGTATCTGATATTATTACATTATTTCCACTGAAATGGAGAAGGAAACCCCACAAGGTTCTCCAAGAGCAAGTGATATATCACGAATTAAAGAAAGAAACCCCACAAGGTTCTCCAAGAGCAAGTGATATATCACGAATTGAAGATAAAGTTAAGAAACCCCACAAGGTTCTCCAAGATCAAGTGATATATCACGAATTGAAGATAAAGTTGAAAAAACCCCACAAGGTTCTCCAAGAGCAAGTGATATATCACGAATTGAAGAGAAAGTCGAAAAACTTCGAGATAGATGAAGAGCAAGTGATATATCATGAATTGAAGAGAAAGTTGAAAAACTTCGAGATGAGATCTATGAGTTACACAAGAACATGTCACGAATTGAAGATAAAGTTGAAAAACTTCGAGATGAGATCTATGAGTTAGCTCGGGAGCATGGAGTCTTCATAAGTGAAGAAGATGAAGACTTTGATTATAGTGACTATCTTGAAGAAGGCTTCATGGATATCTGTAAGCGAAGAATTTTGATTACAATGATTATCTTGAAGAAGACTTCATAGATATCCATGTTGTTGAAACAAGAGCTTCTGCATCCTGAATACAGTGACTATCTTGAAGAAGACTTCATGGATATCCATGTTGTTGAAACAAGAGCTTCTCATTGACTATCTTAAAGATGACTTCATGGATATCCATGTTGTTGAAACAAGAGCTTCTGCATCCTCACGAGATGAAAATGTCATTGAAGAAATGCAAAGAGTCCTTCTCCAAAAAGATGAACTTGTCAGTTCATTGGAGAAAAAAGATAGAAGAAATGACCGCCGCTATGACTGCTATGGCCGTAATCAAAGGTCAGTCACAAATACCGCAGTCAGCATCTCCAAATGTCAATCAACCAGAGGTTGTACACATTACAGAAGAAAGAAGAGAAGTAACATCAGCCAACAAA
>JXCR01145809.1:63078-82239 GCA_002079205.1 Phalaenopsis hybrid cultivar
GACTAAGTGATTCCAATAGAAAATAGTGGTGCCGGGACGACGAAACCGTGGGATCTTGACCGGTGTCGCTTTAATCAACTTTAATATGCCCATAATAAAATTTAAAGAACTTTAACCATAGGGTCACCTGATTTGACATTATAACCAAATGACCTAGAAAACATAAACTCTGCTACAACGAGAAGCTTGGAGCTTACATGGTGGGCAGCCTGGCCATCTTCAACCGCAAGAGGATCTACAACAACACATCCTTCCTTAGCTTTAAACAACAAAGTCATAGGAATTTGAGGTTGTTTGCCTAGTGCAATATAAATCCTCAAACACATCTTTTAGGCATTTATACAATCCTGTTGTACAATCTAAGCCTTAACTCGCCTTAGGACTCCGAGGTAGTAGTTTGTTACGACTTAAATCCTTACATCTTCAAGGTTATTTGTGTTGATTGCTTCACACAAATGTAAATCCTCGACTTAAATCCTTACATCTTCAAGGTTATTTGTGCTGATTGCTTCACACAAATGTAAATCCTAATACAAAAATTGCAGGATGAAACATCTAAAGAATTTCTCCTAAATTGAAGCCAAATAATAGGATAGCTTGTAGGATGAAATGTCTCAATAATTTTTCCTAAATTGAAGCCAAATAATAGGATAGCTTGGGAAGATTGCAGGATGAAACATCTAAATGATTTCTCCTAAATTGAAGCCAAATAATATAATAGCAAATTGCAGGATGAAACATTTAAATGATTTCTCCTAAATTGAAGCCAAATAATAGGATAGTAAAAATTTCAGGAGGAAACATCTAAATGATTTTTTCTAAATTGAAGCCAAATAATAGGAAAGCTTGGGAAGTCACCGAAGTTCTCCTTCGAATCTGTGACATCCTCTTATGTTTTTTTTCTCCTTTGGACTCCAAAATAAACTGTTCCAAATTTGAACCAATCCCTCTTCACACTTCTTAGTCCGATATCTTTGAAATGTCCTTACCATTTTAATTCCTTGAAGTTAATTTTTCTTGACTTTTATCGAGAGTATTCTTAGGTAACTTCAGTTACCTAAGATGTAATTAACTATAGGGGCTTTTTATAGGAAGCTTTTCCCGAACCCAACATGACATAAACCCCATTTAATTTCTTATTTTAAATAGGGGAACTTGTCGGCCAATACATTGGTTTCGCACACCAAACGGATGTCATAACTTTCTTTAGTTTATTTGATCGAGCCTCACCCTCAACTCTTATGTTCATACTTCGGGATAGATACAGGATTTGAGGTAAAATGCTCTTTCATCTAAACTATGAAAATTATGGGGTCCGGGATAGATACAGGATTTGAGGTAAAGTGCTCTTTCATTTAAACTATGAAAATTATGGAGTCAGTTTGACTTCATCTTTTTCAAAACTAACTTTTAAAAAAAAAACGTCTTTCTGAAGCGGGCAACGGGATCTCAATTCCGATGACCGATAGCTTCTTACGGGCAAACCCCACACCAAAAATAGTGCCGACACATATATTGGTAGTGCACATAAAAGTTGTAAAAGGGTCAATAAGGAAACTCGTCAGTCGAATCCTCCCCAATCTAAGCATGTTTCTTGAGCATACGTACCAAGCCATCTTCAATACAACCAGTATGCTCAAAATGCTCTTTAAGTCTGCAATCCAAGTGATCCAACATTTCAGACATATTCCTCATTAGATGCATAAGATTCTGCACCTCTTTTTCTAACTTCTTGACTCTTTTTAACAATGCATTAGAACTGAAGTAAGACTGAATAGATGATGAATTCTGAGATCCCTGATCCATCAGCTTTTAATGAGAAGCACTTTTTCTCAACCCTTGTAAGGTACTTGCGATTGACTGCGTAGTAGGAAAATAGTGGATGGACTTCCAAGTCTGGTTGTAAACTCATTCACAATCAAACCCAAAACTAGTTTCACAATGATTGGTCCAATATCAATAGGTATTTTGGTTTGAATACACTAATTTACAATAACACTCTCCTTAGTTACCTTACCGATTTACATAGTAGGCAGTAATTTTGATGCAATAAAGAAGTGTCATGCCTTAGAAATAGGATTTAACAATGATGATGAAAAACTTACATTCCCATCATCTTCGGCCTCCCAATTTGCATCTTCATCTGTAAGGTATCGATAGAGTTCATTCATATTATCTCTCATAAGGGTAAAATTCACATAATGACAGATAGTTTTCAATCATAAACATCTCATTTATTCTTGAAGGAGTGCATTGCACAAACCTACCTCGCACATAGACAATTCCTTGGTTGATTTCATGTAGATTTACATAAAACTCTTTCACCACAGAGACAACTACGACAATAATAATGTAAGAAAGCACTTCCCAACATCTCTGCACAATAATCTCTTCAACTCGAGTATTCAGTGCATTGAATCCTCAATTCACAAACCCCCTTTCTTTGATTATCCTCTTCTTCACTAGAACACAATCATGCAACTTCTGCGCATCAAAACTGATGAGCTTTCTCTAGTTGAAAATCCTAAATCTAGCAGATTTTTTAGAGTGGGACATCATTAGAATTAAAATATAATCTCTCTTCTCGTTTTCCCCCTAAAATGTACTTTAGAATCAGTTTTTGGGAGTTTTAAATTGAAGAACCTGCAAAAAATTGCCTTTTGTAATGTTTAAAGTTATTTTTGTCATCACGGCGTATCTTGCGCCAGCTCTATGGAATTTAGCACATCATGTGCGAGTTCCAAAAATTCGCATTTTTTTATTTTAATCAAAAATTCTCAATTCTTCCATAAAATTAGGTAAATAAAAATATTTTAAAATTATTTTCTTAAATTCAAGACTCTATGAAAACACAAATATAAATACATGTAAAATATTCTAAACAAAAACTTAGAAAGTAAAATAAACAACAATAAGTATGGGTTGTCTCCCACAAAGACTTGGTTTTATGTGTCAGCCTGACATTCTCAGTCTTTATTCTGGCTGACCCAACATTATAGTTTCTTTAAAAACTGGTCTTTGACCATCTAATTATGGTTTTAATATGTGTCCATTTACTTTAAATGTCCTTCCAGTCTTATGATCTTCAATATTAACAGCTTCATAGGGATAGACTTTTACAACTTTGAATGGCCCTTTCTACCTAGACTACAATTTTCCAAGAAATAATTTTAATCTTGCATTACATAATAAAACTTCCTTTTGAGGTTCAAATTACTTTTTTATTATCTTCCAATCAAGTCATTCTTTCATTCTTTTCTTATAAATCCTAACATTATTGTAAGATTCATTCCTAATTTCTTCAAGCNTCATTCCTAATTTCTTCAAGCTCATTCAATTGCAATAATCTTTTCTCACCAACGTCTTTCAAATTGAAATTGATTTCCTTAATAGCTTAATAAGCTTTATGTTCCAATTCTACTTACAAGTGACNTATTTTCTTGCCGACGTCTTTCAAATTGAAATTGAGTTCCTTAATAGCTTAATAAGCTTTATGTTCCAATTCTACTTGCAAGTGATAGGTTTTCCCAAAAATTAATCTATAAGGGGACATAACAATAGGTGTCTTATAAGCAGTTTTGTATGCTCATAATGTGGTATCTAATCTAACAGACCAATCCATCTTACTATGATTGACATTTTTTCCAAAATTCTCTTAGTTTCATTATTATATACTTCTGTTAAACCACTTGTCTAGGGATGATAAGCAGTTGTAATTTTATACATTATATTATATTTTTCGACCAATCATCCAATTGTAACATTTCAANCGGTGTCTAATCTAACAGACCAATCCATCTTACTATGATTGACACTTTTTTCCAAAATTCTCTTAATTTCATTACTATATACTTCTGCTAAACTACTTGTGTGGGATGATAAGCAGTTGTAATTTAATGCATTATATTTTATTTTTTGACCAATCTTCCAATTGTAATATTTCAAAAATGAGATTCTCTATCGGTAGTGATTACTCTAGGCATTTCATATCTTGTAAATATGTTTTTAATTAAAAATTTTGAAACACTTCAAGCATCACATTGAGGTAAACCAATGTTTTAATCCATTTTGAAACATAATCCACTGCAATCAATATATATATATATATATTTCTGAATGAAGGTATAAATGGTCCCATAAAATCCAATCCACATGCATCAGAAATTTCAATTTCCAAATTAAAATTTAGAGGCATTTCATCTCTTTTTGAAGTATTGCCTACTCTCTAACATTGATCACATGTTTTTATATATATACATTAACATTTCTAAATAGAGTATGCCAATAAAATCCAGATTACAAAATTTTATGAACAGTTCTATCATTCCTAAAATGTCCTCCAAATTCAGAATCATAACATTGCTAAATAAGTTTCTGAATTTCTTTGTAAAGCACACATCATCTCATTACTAAATCCTTACATTGTTTATATAAATAAGGGTCATCCTAAAAATAAGACTTTGCATCATGAATGAATTTCTTCTAATGTTGTTTTGTTAATTCATATGGTATAATACCACTAACAATATAATTTACAATAGCAGCATACTAAGGTATTTCCCATCCTTTTACAATATAAAGTTGTTCATTAGGAAAATTTTCATTAATTTCTTTTTCCATGTCAAGCATTGCTTCTTGTTCTAGCCTAGATAAATGATCAACAATTTTATTATCCTTTCCTATTGACTATTATAAAATCAAACTCTTGCATCAGAAGTACCCATCTAATTAGTCTTGTTTTAACATCCTTCTTTTGCACCAAATATTTAATAGTTGAATGGTCAGTATGCACAACACATTTAGCTTCAATTAGATATGACATAAACTTATCAAAAGTATATACAATGAATAACAACTCTCTTTCAGTGGTGGTGTAGTTAATCTAAGCATCATTAAGAGTTTTCCTAACATAATATATAACTTTAAAAATATTATCATATCTCTACTCTAATACAGCTCTAATTGTATAATCACTTGCATCACACATTAATTTAAAAGGTTTCTCCCAATATAGTGAAATAATTGTAGGATTAGTGATCAATTTTTCTTTTAAAATTTCAAAGGCTTTAAGACAATCTTGGTTGAAATCAAATTTTATATCTTTTTCTAGAAGTTGGCATAAAGGTTTAGTAATTTTTTAAAAATATTTAATATATTTCCTGTAAAATCCATCATGTCCTAAAAAACTCCTAACTCCTCTTACTTTAATAGGTGGAGGTAGGTTTGATATAACCTGAATTTTTGCAGGCTTTACTTTCATGTCATTTTTTGAAATTTTATGCCCAAACACAATTCCTCCTGCAACCATAAATTAACATTTTTCCCGTTCAATAAGCGATTAATCTTTTCACATCATTCAAGAACTTTCTCTAAATGATTTAAACATACTTCAAATGAATTTCCAAACACAAAAATTTTTTCATAAGAATCTCAATCTCTTTTTCAATTAAGTCACTGAAAATTGACATCATACATCTTTCAATCGTTGCAGGTGTGTTACATAATCCAAAGGGCATTCTTCAAAAAGCAAAAGTTACATAAGGACTAGTAAATATTGTTTTCTCTTGATCCTTTGGAGCTATAAGTATTTGATGATAACCAATATATTCATCAAGAAAACAAAAATATTTGTCCCAAGCCAGACTATCCAACATTTGGTCTAAAAAGGGTAAAGGAAAATGATCCTTCCTGGTGGCAGAATTTAATTTTCTATAGTATGAAGATTCATCTTCCAGTGACTTGTCTTATTGATATTAATTAATTATTCTCATTCGTCACTACAGTCACTCATCCTTTCCTTGGAACACAGTGAATTAGACTTAGCCATGAACTATCTGAAATAGAATATATTATTCTAGCATCTAACCATTTTAAAATTTTTTTCTTAATAACTTCTTTCATCATTGGATTTAATCTTCTTTAAGGACCAGTTTTGGGTTCCTATTTATCTTCTAATAATATTCTATGCATACAAATTGAAGGATTGATTCCTTTAATATCAGCTAATGTCCACCAATTACTTCTTTATATCTTCTCAAAGTTTTCAAAAATTGTTGTTCTTGCTCATCAGTTAATTCTGAGAATACTATAACATGTAATGTTGATAAATCCCCTAAGAACACATACTTCAAATGTGTAGGAATTTTTTTCAATTCTAGTTCAGCAAGTTTTTCAATAGATGAAATTAGAGTCTTGTTACTTTTTGTAGGATCTAACATTTCAAATTTTACCTGAACATAATCTAAGTCTTCTTTACTCACTTCCGTAGATTCATCTTGAATTTTACCTTCATCTTGATATTTCGTATATTCTTTTTCAAATTCTCTTTGAAATGTCTTTTTGAAATATTCATGGCTTAGACATTCATTAATGTTCATTCTAAAGCATTCAATATCGTACTCTTTTGTAGGGTATCTCATTGATTTTGTAATATTAAATGTAACCTCTTGATCACTAACTCTCATAGTTTGGTCTCCTTTCTACACATCTATCAAAGCTTTTCCAATGGTTAGGAATGGTCTTTCTAAAATGATAGGAATTTCCTTATCTTTCTCCATATCTATTACAATAAAATCCACAGTAAAGATAAATTTATCAACTTTTACCAAAATATCTTCTACAACTCCTTTAGGATAGGTAATCAAACGATCAACTAACTGATAAGTTACAGTCATAGGTGAAATATCTCCTAAGCCAAACCTTCTAAAAATTGATGATGGCATAAGATTATTACTGGCTCCAAAATCACATAAAGCTTTTTTAAAAATCTTTTGCAAATAACATAAGAAATTGTAAGACTTCCAGGATCTTTGAGTTTTTCATAAAGCTTTTTCTAAATTATAGTGATACACTCTTCACTGAGTGCAACAGTCTCATTATCTACAAACTTCATTTTCTTATTAAGTATACCTTCATGAACTTCACATAGCTTGATATTTGTTCTAGGGCTTCTACAAATGAAATGTTTATCGTTAGTTTCCTCAATATCACTAAAAATTTTGAAAATTAGTTATCTTTATTTTTCTACTTCAATCTTCAAGGAAAAGGAGGTGCTAGTTTTTCTACAGTAAATTTCATTTATTTAATATGACTTTTTGACTTAAAATGAAAATCTTCAAAAAATTTTTCATTTTCCACCTCATCTTTTCAACTTCTACTTCCACTTCTTTTTTAAATTTGTTTTCTAATTCTTTTCCACTTCTAAATTTAATAGTCTTAATTTTCTCTTCATTCTAATCTTTAGTATTTACTTCAACATTACTAGGCAATGTTCCTCGATGTCTATTGTTAAGTGCGGTAACATTACATCCCAATTGATTTTCCATGATTCTAATTATAGCTCCTTTGTTTTTTAATTGACACCCCATTTGCAATATCAATTCTTTCATTGACAACTTCTTCTCTTTACTCTGTAAAATATTAAATTCTGAAGGGTAATAGGGTTTATAAGTTGGATTTCCTTGATTTTTGGAGTTTCTCAATGAATTTATAGTATTTTTCCTCATTGTGGATTTACAGTATTAGAATTATTATTACTCCAACTAAATTTTGGATGATATTTCAAACTGGGATTATAATAATTGGCATAAGGATTATTAGAATGCTTATTTATTGCATTTAAGGTCTTATAAGAAGATTGTGATTCTATCATTTGTCCCTATGAATTTTCCTTAAGCACAGGTGATGTCTGAGAATATTTCATTCCACATTGATCTATCTTCTTTGATATAACAACTATTTATGCAGTTAACATATATATTGCATCATAATCATGAATGTTGGCTACTCTTTTTGGATTTACCATTTCAGAGGGCTATTGAAATTTATTATTAGTCATCTTTTCAATTAAAGAATATGCTTTATTGAATGGTTTTAACATGAAGGATCCACCAGCAGCAGCGTCAATTATCGATCTAAGAGATCCAACTAATCCATTATAAAAAGTTTCAATTATTAACCAATCTGGCAACGCATGGTGTGGACACTTTCTAAGGAGATCTTTAAATCTTTCTCAGGCTTCGTAAATTGATTCTCCTTCAAATTAACAAAAAGATGTAATATCATTTCTAAGCTTAGCTGCTTTTTAAGGTGGGAAATATTTAGATAAATTTTCTTGTGACAAATATCACCAAGTTCTAATAGATCTAGGTACTAACAAGTTTAACCACATCTTAGCTTTATCCCTTAGTGAAAAAGGAAAAGTTTAAGTCTGGTGGCATCATTTGACACTACATAATATTTAAATATAACACACAATTATAGAAAACTAGTAAGATGTATATTAGGATCTTCAGTTGGTGTTCCCAAAATTGTTTATTTTGAACCATTTGGATAATAATAGGTTTAAGCTCAAATGAATTGACAGCTATAGCAGGGTTTTGTATACTTAAATGAATCTCATCTGGTATAGGATTAACATAATCTCTTAAAGGTCTCTATGATATTCATTTTCATTTCTAACATTATTCAAATTACAAGACATTTTGCTAATATGGTCTATCTCTTTTTGTTATTTTTTAATTTTTCTAATTGTTCTTTCCAACTCAAAATCGTAAGGTGCTAAAATTTTAAATCATACACTACGCATAAACTGATACAACAAATAATTTAAAAATAAGCAAACACACTTAAATAAGAAAATATTTACAATAAACTACAAACATTCTCTCCTCTTTTTTTTTAGTTTTTTTTTTAAATAAGAATACTGTAATTTATAAAATAACTTACTATTACTTTCCTTACTTCTCTGGCAAAGGTATCAAAAACATGATGTGCCCTTAATGTGTGTCATTTCTCTGTGTGTTTTACGTTAATTTAAATCTATACCAATTATGCCAAAAACTTGATGCGAGTGGATTTAGTGTGTTAATCCTGTAAATATTTTTTAATATTACAAAATACACACGACAGATACAATTGCAAATATGCAAACTAATCTCAATAAAACAACTTTAGTTAAAATAGTTTTATCTTTTAAAAATCCTTAAACTTGTAATTCCCCTTTTAAAATAACGTAAGTATATGTATCGCTCAAATAATAAAAAGTTCTAATGGAGTCCTAGATATCGATCCCACAGAGAAGTTAGAAATGCTTATAAATAAGTTCCT
This sequence comes from Phalaenopsis hybrid cultivar, assembly GCA_002079205.1. NCBI lineage: Eukaryota > Viridiplantae > Streptophyta > Magnoliopsida > Asparagales > Orchidaceae > Phalaenopsis > Phalaenopsis hybrid cultivar. The sequence continues at coordinate 72,187 of JXCR01145809.1, forward strand.
AAAATTATAATATAAAGCACGATTTTAAAAATACAAAAAGTAAAGTGCAAAGTTGAATATTAAGTGGCAGACGAATGCTAAATAAAATGCAGTCGAAAGACAAATTTAACTAAAATAAATGCTAAACTTTCAAAAATAAAATTACCAAAATTAAAACTAAGATGTTGTGACAAAAAGTTTAAATTTAAGAAAACATCCTTCCCCTTTATAATGAGTATATGGTTTGTGAAGAAATTAAAATCATTTGAAAAATTATATAAAAAAATTTTTACGCCGGATATGAGTAATCATATTCTTTACCCTCTTCCCAGTGTATAAAAAAAATTGACTAATCCAGAGTTTGGTCCCTAATTTTGTGGTTAGGCTGAGGGGACACTGGCTGCCACTTCAAAGCTCCCACTACTCTCTTTCTTGAGGGCTAACAATCTCGCATCAGTTTCTAATCAACTGGACTAAATTGGGGATTTTAATTTATCACTTTAAAATCTCTAATTTTGCATCCAACATAATCAATTCTTCCCAAAATCATATCTCAATTTAGGGAGAAGGATAGAGAAGTCTACTCAAAATTCAAGAGAAAGATATGAAAAAACATGAATTTCATTAATAAAAATAAGTTTACAGAATACAAGAAATAAAAGACAACTTATCTCACAATCCTTCCCAAACAAACTTCTGTAAGTTCTTTCCAAGCTTTTTTCTCTTTACAAGCACTGTTAATTCTCTCTTAGAAGAGTAATGAAGAAGAAATCTCTCACCTTCCCTCTCCTCTTACAGCCCTTGAAGACAATCTCCAGGCCTTTGACTTTCTCTCTTTCTCTCTAACTCTCCTTCACGCCACACACCACTACTCAACCCTCTCAAACTCCTCTTTCAATCCCTAGACTTTCCTCTCTTTTATCAAAGGCAGCCTCCCTCCAAAAAGAATTCAAAATTTCTCTCCAAATTTCTGCCCAAAAACAACTCTTTTGAATTCAATTGACATGTCTACTGATCCAAGAGACATATACCTTCATAAAAGAACCTTCTAAAGTGATAAAATGCATTAAATTACTCCAAGGAGTATTAAGAACAAGTGTCCCTTTAAAAATTCACGTAAAATTTGTCTCAAACTACCTTAATCTGTAAAAAAGTCATCCTTGATGCATCTGGCACCAAATCTGATGCATCATGCGCCAACTCTCTGTCAAATGGTGAATCTGACACATCATGTGCCAGTTTTCTGAAGATCAAGGTGTTATGGGCTTTGGCACGTTGGCGCTGATCTAGCGCATAAGGCACCAATCAAGAGCATCATGCACCAGAATTCGAAACTTCGCTATTTTAGCTCCAAAGTTTGTTCTTTATGTTGCTTTTGCTCTAAATGCCTAAAACTGATATACGTGTAACAAAAACATGAAAATACCCTTCTTTAAAGTGTAACATCACCAAAAATAAGCATAAAATATATATTTAAATCAACATATTATTTTAGTGTATCAGTAGGACTCAAAATGTTTTAGGTTCAATGTAGGTAGAACCTAAGGGTTGAAATGGTTTAATTCCAATGTAGTTAGGACTTAAGATGATTTAGGTTCGACGTAGTAAGAACTTAATGGTTTAAAATGGTTTAAGTCCAATGTAGGTATGACTTAAAATGATTTAGGTTCAATATAGGCAGAACCTAAGAATTAAAATGGTTTAAGTCTTATGTAGGTAGGACTTAAAATGTTTTAGTTTCAGTTTAGGTAGAACCTAAAGATTTCAAATGGCTTAAGTCCAATATTGGTAGGACTTAAAATGATTTAGGTTCAAAATAGGTAGAACCTAACGATTAAAATGGTTTAAGTCTAATGTTGGCAGGACTTAAAATGTTTTAGGTTCAATGTAGGTTGAACTTAAAATCTAATATTTAACTTGAGTTGAACCTACGAGTTTAAGTTGGATCTGGTTTGGGTTGAACCTAAAAGTTTAAGTTGAATTAGGTTGGGTTGAACCTACGGTTTTGGTTTTAGTTAGGTTCAAGTTGGTTTGAACCTAGAGGTTTGTGTTAAATTAAGTGCAAGTTGCATTGAAGTTAAGTGTTTGAGTTGAGTCTGGTTCAAGTTGGGTTGAACCGAAGGAGTTTGAGTTGACTTAGGTTCATGTTGGATTGAACCTAAGGATTTGTGTTATCTTAAGTTCAAGTTGTATTGAGTTAGGTGCAAGTTAGGTTGAACCTAAGGTTTGGTTAACTAGGGTTCAAGTTGGGTTAAACCTAAGTTTAAAGTCGAATTAGATTCAATTTGGGTTGAACCTAAAGTTGATGTTGACTTATGTTCAATTTGAGTTGAACCTAAGTTAAAGGCTTGATTTAGGTTCATGTATGTTGAACCTAAGGTTTGGTTAACTTGGGTTCAAGTTGGGTTAAACCTAACTTTGAGGTTGAGTTAGGTTCAAGTTGGTTTGAACCTGAAGTTAATGTGGACTTAGGTTCAATTTTAGTTGAACCTAAGTTAAAGGTTTGTTTTAGGTTTAGTATATGTTGAACCTAAGGTTAGATTGAAGTTTAAGAGTAATTATACCTAATTTAGGTAAGGTTAAATTGATTAATTAGACTTAATTAGAGTTAAGTTTACTTAGGGTTTATGTTTAATTAAACCTAATTTTGGTAAGGTTTAATTGATTAATAAGACTTACTGTGTAGTCTAATTAAGGTTTAAGGGTAAATAAACCTAACTTTGGTAAGGTTTAGTTGATTAACTTAACTTTTTTAGGGTTAAGTCTAACTAGAGTTTAGGATTAATTAAAGATAATGTAGGTACGGTTTAATTAATTATATAAACTTAATTAAGTTTATTTCTAATTAGGGTTTAAGGTTAATTAAATCTAATGTAGGTAAGGTTTAATTGATTAATTAGACTTAGTTAGGGTTAAGTCTAATTAGGGTTTAAGGTTAATTAAACCTAATTTAGGTAAGTTTTATTGATTAATTAAACTTAGTTATGGTTAAGTTTAATTAGGGTTTAAGGGTAATTAAACCTAATTTAGGTAAGGTTTAATTGATTAATAAGACTTTTTTAAATGTAAGTCTAATTAGGGTTTATGATTAATTAAAACTAATTTAGGAAGATTTAATTAATTAATTAAACTAAATTAGGGCTAAGTCTAATTAAGGTTTAAGGGTAATTAAACCTAATGTAGTTAAGGTTTTATTGATTAATTAGACTTAGTTAGGGTTATATCTTATTAGCGTATAAGATTACTTAAGCCTAATTTAGGTAACGTTTAATTGATTAATTAGACTTAATTAGGTTTAAGTCTAGTTAGGGTTTAGACTTAATTAGGGTTTATGATATTGAGCCTAATGTGATTAAGGCTAAATAAGGTTTAATTAGGTTTAAAGGTGGTTTAAACCTAATTGCAGTTTATGAAGTTAAACTTAACATAGTTAAGGTTTACTAGGTTTAATTAGGTCTAAAGGTGATTTAAACCTAGTAAGGGTTTATGGAGTTAAACCTAATGTAGTTAAGGTTTAACTAAGTTTAATTAGGTCTAAAAGTGAATTAAACTTAATTAGGGTTTATGGAGTTAAATCTAATTTAGTTAAGCTTTAACTCAGTTTAACTAGGTCTAAGAGTGGTTTAGAGTCAATTAAGGTTTGTTAAGTTAAACCTAATGTAGTTAAGGTTTAACTAGGTTTAATTAGGTCGAAATGTGGCTTAGACTCAATTAGGGTTTGTTGAGTTAAACCTAATGTAGTTAAGGTTTAACTAGGTTTAATTAGGTCAAAATGTGGTTTAGACCCAATTAGGATTTGTTAAGTTAAACCTAATGCAGTGAAAGTTTAACTAGGGTTTAATTCAGTCTAAATGTTGTTTAAACCTATGTAGTATTTGTTGAGTTAAACCTAATGTAGTTAGGGTTTAACTGTGGTTTAATTAGGTCTAAATGTAGTTTAGACCTAATTAGGGTTTGTTAAGTTAAACCTAATATAGTTAAGTTTAATTAGGTTTAATTAGGTCGAAATGTGGTTTAGAACCAATTTGGATCTAATGTAGTTAAGGTTTAACTAGGGTTTAATTAGGTCTAAATTTGGTTTAGACCCATGTTGACCTCACTTTTGGTTGAAATTTAGTTTTCCCTCTTTAGTTGCCTAAGGTCTAGCCATAGGACTTTCTTGTTGACTATTCCTAGAAAACTAGAAAAGGAACCTTCATCATTAGAAATTCTAAACACTTCCTTCCTCAACTTGAAGTTCCACATATTGGTCCTAACCTCTAGCACTTAGTAAGTGAGGGCAGTATGGAGGATCTCATTAGGGCTGACCCTGGGTGTTGGTCTGGAGCTATTTCACTCACTACACTCACTACCACCCATAATCTCTCACAATCCTAAAACCCAAAATTGTTGACTTTGATCCCTTGATCTTTTGGGAGACTCATGTAGATGGTCCCCTAGACCCACTAGCTATAAGCTTGTGTTTGGCTAAGATCAGTACATAGAGGACCCAAAGGGGGATTTCATTGGTCCATAGCTCATGTAAGGTGATTGACACCCTGATTCTACCAAAGTGTCCAATTTGGCCTTTTTACCCCCAATCTTACCCAAATTACACAAACACCCCCAAATCCCAAATTTGGCCAAAAATCCCAATTTCAGCCAAAATACCCAAATTTATTTAAAAATAATTTAAAACCATTTAAAAATGCCCAAATTGCCCAAAAACACCCAAAAATTCCAAAATTACGAAAACACACCCAAAATTGCAAAAATTACAAAAATACCCTTGTCACCCCAAACTTTCCCAAAAGATCAAAATTCACTTCAAATGTCCATCAGTTTAGATCCAGTTTCCCTCAATTTCAATTCTAAACTCAAATTCACCATTCATATGGCCAATCCAAACCAAATCCAAGCCTAATTGGCCCATGCTTTGAGATCAATTTTGATTTAAGTCAAATCCTCAATATTGACCATATGACTTAATCTCACTTAATTAAACCTCATAGCCTACTCAATGTTCCTCAATTTGAATCCTAAACTCTTCATAACACTCCTACACACCAAATTGAACTCTTAATTGGCCTTGGTGAAGCCTTAATTTCACTTAATTTTGACCCAAGTTAAAAAATCCCCAAATTGGCTATGTCTCCAAATTCCACCAAATTGAATTTGCTAACCCCAAAATTGACCCCTAATTTGTGTTGAAAACTCTTCATTACATTCCTATAGACCATTTTCAACCATAAATTTGGACTTAGTTCAGCTTTAGCCCAACCTAGGCCCAAGTCTAGTCCAACATGCTCAAATTGACCAAAATCTCAAAATCCTTCAAATTGAGCTTCCAATTGAACTCAAAATTGCTTCAATCCTTCAAAAAAAATCTTCATTACAATCATCTAAAGTCATGGCTATCTTAACAGAAACCTAACTTTTAGCCTTTTTGACCCAAAATGGACCCATGCACCAAAATTGACTTAACCATTTCTAAGCCACCAAATTCATGACACCACAGTCACGAAGTGCACCCTATGGACTAGGCTGTACCCACATAAACTATCCAAGGTGAGCTATGGATCAATGGTCCCCTGATTTAAGGTATGTCACCCTATATTTGGCCTAAACTTGAAATATCTCCTTCATCATTGATTACCCTTAGAGGTTAACCATCATTAAGCAGCCCTGACCTCCCTGAGCCAAGAAGTGACAATACCCTGGCCAGCCACCAAAAACAGTCATCCCAAGGGAGCCCCAAATGGCTAAAACCCAAAATTGTACGACGCTGACTTGGCTCACTTCCATTGGCCATTAGAGCTTTTCTTGCCTCCACCTCAGCAAGTTTTAACACCCAACTTCAAGCCATGAGCTCCACCACACAACCATGGATTTAAATGGAGCTCCCCATGGCCAAAGAAGACTGTTCTTGGAACCTTAAAGAAACTTTGCCAAAATCTCACCAAAGCTTCCCCAAACCATCCCAAGTGCAATCCCCTTGCTCTCAGCCACTGATAGTCACCCCATAAAGCCAATTTCTTCACTAAAATTTGCCTCAAAACCAGGACAGATCTCTCCACACCTCCACAGTGAGCCAAACTGAAATTAATTGTGCACACACCATCCCCACAGTGAAATAAGTTGATTCCCCACAAAAGACCCCTCTCAAACAACCTCTAACCTAGCTTTAAACCAACACCTGAAATCGAGCTTGATCGAATTCATACCTAAACAATTTAGTAAGGCTTGGGACTTCATATGGAGGTCCTTTGGACCCAATCAAAGCTACCACAACCATCTGATTGAGTCCTCCCCTCTCAGACAAAGGTATTGAACCTCAACCCTAATCCGAGCTTATTTTGATTCTCCATTTGTAATGACTTGATTTCATACTTGATTAATCGTAACGATGTGTTTATCTTAAGCAGATGAAGGTTTAGAAACAAACCCCATGCAATTTAGTTGAGTCTAGGTGAAGGCCTTAAGGTTTTAGTGTGAACGGCTTACGAGTTAAGTCACTTGGGGACGGTAATGGAGAGCAGTCTGATCGCGTGTGTATTCAACCAACAGAGGAGACCAAGTCGGATGAGCAGATAGTGTGTGAACAGTGGGCCGCGTGGCAGTTGAAGTGGATGGAGGCATCAAATGAGAGTGCACTACGTTTGAGTTCGGAGCCGCTGTAAGATGAGTTGGCGTCGCGCTGGATAAATAGAAAAATATGGATTTTTGAATTATTTTAAATGCCTAAACTTTAAATATTTATATCTTTTTCTATAAAAACTATAAAAATAAAATAAAAATATCGTCTTACTCAGTGAACAAAGGAAAATAACGTGGACTAAAAATAAAAAATTATTTTCTTATTCCCTGATTTTTAATGAATTAAATACATTATGTGGTATTTCAACTCTCTATGACTAAATAATACTCACCATGGCTTGAAATTTTGAGAGTTCATTCCTCATGACAAAGGCCATGTCTTCTGATTTTTCTAAGGTTAGAGGACATCTCTATGCTTCTAGCCATAATTTTCAAGTTAAAGTGATCATTCTGGCTTTTTTAATAATATAAATCAAAATATCATTTTTAAAATTATGAGAATTATTTGATTAAGTTCAAGTATAAAAATGGATTTTCTAAGGAACCTTGCATTTTTGTATAAAAATAATTATAATAAATTAAATACACTTAGGAAAATTATGAAAAGTGATTTTTTGAGTTTCTTGTGAGTAGAGGCAATTAAGGAAAATAAAAATTATTTTTTAGAAAATATTTAATTTTTTAGTCTTATTATGAATTTAAAAAAATTAAAATAATTAAAATCCCAAAAATGTCAAAATATTTAAAAATATACGTAGTTTTTATCTAATCACTTAGGACTCATTAAAATATTTTTCTTAAATTTCCTAAGTTAAAAGTAAATATTAAAAGGCTTAAAAGTGGATTTTCCTCTTTTTCCCATTAAAATAATTATAATATTTTAATTACAAAATCATGAAAATATGTCTACGTATTTATCTGACCTAAGGAAACCTCTAATAATTTTCTCATAAATACAAACTTCATTTTGGATAATTAAATAAATTAACCTTCGAAAATTCTATCTTATAAATTTAAATAATTATCTAAATTAAATTGAATTTTGAGAAGCCCACATATTCTCCTCTAATATTGTAATTACCTCATGGATATGACACTTTAAGCCCTCAAAGTCATTTGAGTTGTGTTTAATGAGTTATGAGGTGAAGTGTCCCAAGGGCAAAGTGGTAATTTTAGACTTTGGTGCCTTAATCAAAATTTAGGAATTACCAAGGTAAAATGGTTAATTTTGATCTTAATAAATATGTTCAGATGATTGAAACACAATGTGATTAAAATGTAGAAACTCACTCACCACCTTTGCATAGTGCCAACAAGATTATAAATTTCATAATCTTCGTAACTTCGAAGTCAACTAAAACTAGACGATTCTTAAGTGATGGGCTTAAGCCGGAAAGATGGAAATTCACTTTTCTTAAGCCTAAAGATAAGGATATTTTGACCATTTGGTAAGAATACATGTCATTTAAATCAAAAATTTGATAATCACCATTTCACCTATCATGATTGTTAAGGGCTTAGTAGTGGGATAGTTTCAATGTCTAAACCCGATTGATCGGACTTAGAAGATAACATAATTGGTGATTAACATCTTTAAACACTATAAGCCTGACCTTAATTGTGGCACCATAATCTTAAATAACCTAAACTTGCCTTAGGGGCACCCACTCACATAACTTTTAAATGAAACATCAATTGACTAATCGAGTATCCTATCCTTAGGATAATTAAATTATCTAGTTTCACTGGATAACAGGGTCTCCACAGTCTAAACTCGGATGGTTAATGGAATAATATGATAAGTTCATAAATGAACTTAAAATAATTCAATAGATCTTCACAATAGTTCAGGGTCATATCCCGATCACTTTGAAATCTTAAGGTATTTTGAAGGACAAATTGAACTTATTATATTTTGCTCTAAAATTATCCAGTAGGATCTTCCAAGACACAATAAAATGATAACTTGGGGTTTGGTAGCTGAACCTTCATCTACTCATGCAATGTAAATTCCTTGCAACATTATATACATGTCTTGCAAGTACTAATCTTTTAGGTGGTGGAATGAGAAGACTTGTCAGGTGCGCTTTTACAATTTACATACCGCCTCTTCTTGTACTTTCCACACTATATTTATACAATTACAAAACTTGCATGATTAAGCAATGATAACACCCTGCATGAAAACCAAAACTGCTAGAATAGTCGTAAAACTAAAACCAAAACTAAAATCAACTAAGATAAAATTTACTGTCACAACATTCAAAATATAAGACAACTCAAAATTTAATTACAAAAAAATAAAATAATAATTGCAACTAAATGCAGACGCCTCTATTGGATGATCAAGAATCCCTCGGAGGAGGTAACCTATGGTTGCTAACGAGGTTTCCCACAGTCAAAATGAAAGTATGGTACTCATCAGGTTGAGTTTAGTAAATTCATTTAGACTAAGTGAATCCAATAGAAAATAGTGGTACTAGGACGAGGGAACTGTAGAATCCTAACTGGTGTCGCTCTAATCAACTTAATATGCCCCATAACATTTAAAGAACCATAATCATAGGGACATCTGATTTGACATTACAGCCTGACACATTAGAAAAATTAAACCCGTCACAACGAGGAGCTTAGAACTAGCATTGTGGGCTGCTTGGCCATCTTCAACAGCAAAACCTGTCTACATCAGCTAAACCATCATTCCTTAGAATTAAATAACAAGCCATAGGATTTTGAGGTTCTTTTCTTATGCAATAGAAATCCTCAACCTATCTTTAGGCCTTTGTACAGCTCTGATGTAAAATATATGCCCTAACTCGTCTTAGGATTCTGAGATTGTCGTTCGTCGTGACCTAAATCCTCACATCTTTCAGGCTATTTGTGTGATCATTTCACGGGAATGCAAGCCCTAAATAAATAAAATTGTCAGGATGAAACATTTAAATAATTTCTCCTTAAAATTGAAGCCAAACAATAGGATAGCTTGGTAAGTCACCTAGGTTCTCCTTCAGATCTATGACATCCCCTAGTTCCTCCTCCTCTGGACTCTACAATAAAATGCTCCAAATTTGAACTATTTCCCTTTCACACCTCTTTATCTGATCTTGTTGACATTTCCTATCCTTTTGATCTCTTTGAAGATAATATTTCCTGTTTTTTATCGAGAGTTTACTTAGGTGACCTCAGTTATCTAATAGGTAATTAAATATAGGAGCTTGCCCTTATAGGAAGCTTTTCCAAACCCAGCTTAATGTAAACCCTATTGAATTTTCCGTATTAAATATGGGAACTTGTCGGCAAAATAAATGGTTTTGCAGACCAAACATATGTCATATATTTTTTAGTTTATTTAATCGATTCTCATCCTCAAGTCATGGTTTATCTTTTAGGATAGATACATGGTTTGAGGTATAATGCTCTTTCATTTAAATTATGAATAATATAAGTTTAGTTTGATTTCATATTTTTCTAAAACTATATATATATATATATATATAT
>JXCR01145809.1:82653-110548 GCA_002079205.1 Phalaenopsis hybrid cultivar
TATATATATATATATGTATGTATGTATGTATGTATGTGTGTGTGTGTGTGTGTGTGTGTGTGAATTTAATGTTTTTCCGAAGCGGGCGACGGGATTTTGATTCCAGTGACCAACAGCTTCCAACGGGAAACTCCATAACCAAAAATAGTGCCGACAACCCAATTAAGATTTAAGATGTTTAAAGTCACCTAGATGGAACCTAAGTGTCTTTGTTTGGTTTAGCCTGGATTCATATTAAGTCTAGGCTGACTATACTTGAATGTTTTGTCATTTTGAGTCTATAGAGTTAAACTCAAAGGTCTTAAGGAGATGGTTAGACCTTATGTCATTCACGTCTAAAGATCAGGGTTTGGTCAACCCTATATGTCAATAGAGGCAGTGTCCAAGCCTAAAGAAATCTAGGGTTAAATATGTAATTTTAAGTTTTACATTTTTGACCCTAGAGATGAATGTCATTTTTAAATTTGTAAATGATTACAAATTTGTCATTTTAGAGTTCAAAAATGTCACTCTAAGTTCTCTAACCATTTATAATTTTAATTTCCAATTTCTTCAATTTTTATAATTTTTTTTAAAAATAATCACAAAGTTTGATAAAAATTAGGAAATTGAGTCTTAGGGAGTTTTCTAGTCTTGGAAAATTCAGAGAAATTTCCTACGGTCTTAAAGATAATTCCTTAAAATTTTCATAATTTTTGAAATTATAAGTAATTTTTAATAATTAAATTGTCACAAAGATAATTAATTATTTAAAAATTAAATATAATTATTTAAATTCTGATTTTCTGTCAAAAACATTCTCCTCATTGTCCTGATTTCAAGGGCATTTTTATTTTATTTTCATGAGTTTTTGATGAGAAAAATATGAATTTTTGAAGTTCTGGGTATTTTCTATATTTATTGAATTTTCTAATTAAAAGAAATTACACTTGGCGTTGACTCAGCCTCGAACGCTCCGAAATCAAATTTGGCACGATCTGATTGGTGGAAGTTTTACACGTGGAGGGCCACGTGGCTCAAGGTTTAAACGTTTCAGATGGACAATTCTGCGGTCCAACTCCATCCATGTTGTCCATTTGCAATACACGGAAATGGATGACATGAATTGATCATCCCAAAGGGAGATGAAATGAAAGTCATTCATGTATTTGGCTTAAGATTTCTCTAGATCTTCAACCAAACATAATTATTTTTGTTCCCTGAGGATACTCTCCTCAAGAAGAAGACATGTATACGTATAATTTGTCATGAATCAAGGATTCACTTCATAAAGTGTGAAAATTGAGCCATAATTTAGGGTTAGCTCCCATACCTTGGCTACAGTCAATGAAGCTTCAATCTGATTGGTCCTAGAGCTTCACTTGTGTTTAGCAAGCCTGTCCTTGCTTCAATTTTGAATGAAATTGTGTTTGTATATAAGCTCAATGAAATGGTGATCATAGTTTCACTGAACAATGGGGTAGAGCCTACGAGAAGGGCAAATTATTATTTGGATCTTCTCATTAGATCTCAGGGATGGATTTCGGTTCAGCAATTTGAGGTTTTGGAGGGTGTTTATTTCAAACCCAAAAATTATCTTGTTTTGGGGGAGTGAAATTTGAAGAGAGGAGTGATAGGGGTTCAACTCCTTAGGCTATTAGCAAAATTTGCTCTCTAGGATGTCTGAGGAATTGGACAGTGTATATGTGTCCTCTCTCCTTCTCCTCCTTTGGTAGCTCATGTCTTGCTCATTATATAGCAATCCATGGTGTCTACATAGCCTAGATTCATTTGGGGAAGGCAAGGGAGGTAGTATCTTGATTGTGGATAAGTTTTCAAGATGATGATTAGCATATATAAAGCTTCCCATGAATTATCCATAGAGGCCTTCATCTAGGTTAAAATTTGAGCTCATATTTTAGCTACCCCCCATTGGCTAGCTCATGAGGTGAATAGGGACTTCTTGATATGCCGATATCACCTTCCCCATATGAGTTTTATCAATCATTTATTGAATTTTGAAGAGAATGACACATAATTCCTCTCATTCCTCACTTTCCATGAAATTTCATGATGAGGCCAATCATGATGGAAAGAATGATTTGGACAAGCTTCATTTCAATCAGATCATAGGATAGATGAATATTGACTCACCTAAATCATTCTTTTAAGTATAACATGAAAGAATGATACCTTTTCCATCCATTAATGATGGTGTCATGATTAGTTTTAACCTTCGTTACCATGGTGGCTAATGGTTTTTTCATGGGGTTAGCCAAGTCATGGTGAAGTCCAATGGGTCATGTGTGACCCAATACCAATAGTTCTTGGATTATCTTTAGGGTTTTAAATGTGAATTATAGGTTTCGATGTAGCCATGGAATTTGTCTTGCCATGGGTTTAACCCATAAATTTTTATTTAAACCTTATGTCCAATGAACTTCAATTTCATTCCTTTTATATAATTAAATGATTAGTTAATTAAAAGAATAAAATATTTTGGTGAAAATACCAAATTTTAATTAAAATGGTGAAATTTACCAAATTTGATCATTTTGACTAAAGATGACCAAGGTTAACCAGAATTGACTAGAGTTGACATATTCATGTCCAAAGTTGACAAATGTTAATTATCTAACCTTTTGATGGTTAGGTTAGTCATGGGATCCATTAGGTTTGATATTATGGCTTGGTTAGGTCACGTTGACCAAAATTGACCATGGTTGACCATAATGGTCAAATGGTTTCTAAGGTGATGTCTTTGGAAATTAGGTTAACCATAGGGTCTATGGTTGGATTTATGGTGATCATATGGCCTTGAGTTGACCAGTTGATCAACTTTGACCAATTTTGGGGTTTCAGTTGACCAAGTGATCAATGTGGTGATTATTGGACTCAAAATTGATCATTTTGACCAAGGTTTGATCAATTTGGCATTTAGATTGACCAATGTGGTCCATGTGAAGGTCATTAGGTCACAGATTTTAGAAATCTATTACCCTTAAGCTTGAACATTGATGTTTCCTTCCTTAACCTTGACACTTAAAATTTCTTTGAGAACAAATGTTAACCTTAATTGAGAGTTTTCTTAAGTAGTATTAACTGCTTGAGATATAATTAACTATAGAAGCATGCTCTTATAGGAGCTTGAGAATCTTAGAATAGGTATTACACTAACTCTCTGGTTATGGAATTTTTGCAAGGTCTTCTTTGTATGAGTATCTTGAAACTCAAACACTTCAGAGTTCTCTACAATGATTACTACAACAAAGTTCTCCCAACATTTTATTTTGCTTTCTATTTTTATCGGACCTTTTCTTTCTTCTCCAAGTCTCTTAATATTTCAAGGTCATTTGTATGATTTGAGAAACAAGTTATTTGGAGAATAGGAAAATAAATTGATAAATAGAGTGGTGACTCCTTCCTGTCAATGATATCAACAAACCAATGATAGTGAACGATGATAGCAGAGAATTGGCGGCGGTGACAAGAGAGTGATGAATATTCTGTGGATTAAACTCCCTCTCCATCTTTTGTTAATCCATTTGTTTTCTATCTTGAGATGCTCAATCTTTTAACAGATTGGGTTATCTCTCCCTCAAAATTTTCTTTTATCTGGTAAAAAATAAACTCTTTGATTCTAGAAGTTATGTAGGACGAACAAAACTTGAAATTTAATATTTCAATTACGATAAGACAAAATCATAAGTTTACAAAAATGAGTTTAAAATAAATTTGATTTTCAGAACCACTGCAATGGATCCCTTGAAGTTGATCTTTTCCTACTCTCATGATTCAGACATACCAACTGATTAGACTACTTGCTAACATAAGTCACTAATCAAATTTGGATCTAGAATCGATGAAGTTGAACAAGTGCTTCATTGTCCACCACATGCTATAACAAAGACAATTGCTTTGGAAGTCATAAAACCTATAAAAGCTTTCTAATTGAATTCCAATGAGGACTTTCCTCCTCTTAAAGTAGCCATGTATGAGGTAACTTTTCAAAATAAACTATTAAAAAGTAAGAAGAAACTGATCGAAAAGGAAAGAATATCTGTGTTGACCACGAATATGATGTTCCACCACAGCTTGTGTATGAAGTTGGATCAAACTCTAAGATTGGACAATTGATGCACACTCAACAAAGAAATAGAAACCATTCTGCATGAGAAAAAAGAAGAGAAATGAAATGAAAAATGCTAATGAAGTATAAGTTTCTCGACCTAAAGAAAGTATCTTTGGTGGTGCTTTCCTAAAATAAAACAAGTTCTTTCCAATATCCACTGAATAAGGTGAAAGTAGCTTCCATTGTGTTCCCACTATTACTCCTCCATCTTCTCCTTCAAATAGGGAAAGATCCTAGTCAATCCAAGTAATAAATTATGTATTCAAAAGGCTCACACAAAAAGAAAGATTTATTATTTCCCAACTTTTAAACAAGATGGGATGTGCATTTTCTGCAACAATGAAAAAAAGACTTCTTGCCCAAGAAATTTACATCCATCAGAAAATTGATCTACCCAAATATTATACCAAGTCTCCTTTGAAAATTCATTAGAGTAAAACAACTTGAGTACCAACTAAACTTCGTCAATCACCGAGGATAACAGATTCGGCCATTTCAAAAACAAAACATCATTCAGTTGCTTTACCAACACATACCAAATTACTTATGAAGGCAGAAGAGATGTCTGTTAAATGTTGTGGGATGGAGAACGTTCTTACACATAGCATGATAATATACTTCTAGAAGTACCTCGTCCCATACTTAAAAATAACATGTGGAAACGTAAACACTCAGAAGAAATCTCTAAAGTTAAGGGAATACAAAATACCACCTCCATAAACAATCCTTAAGGGAAAATTTATGAAAAATATCCTATTAATTTGATTGAAGAAAACTAAAGAAATTAAGGCCTGGTTTAAATAATTATCAATAGAAAGAAAAGAAAATTCTCCCAATAGCCCAAATGAGAAGTCCTTAGAAAAAAATACGGTAAAGACACAAGCTACCTTAACAGCATGAGAGGTATCGTTATGAATTGAAGAAGATATGATAGAAGAATTGCAAAAAAATTATAAAACGATGAGATGAGCAGATTACCCAGAAAATGTTATTGAAATGATGAATGTGTTAGCAACTTTACAAATTTCACCACAGACAAATAAGTTGCTTGCCATTGAAATCGTTCGACCAAAGGCAGTGCATATTCTTGAAAGTAAAAGAGAATTGACAAAAATCAAATAAAGTACTAAAAATAAAAAGGATTTCGCCTAAAGTGGAATTCTAGAAAAAGAAATTACACAACTAGTGGAACAAAAGATAAAAGAAGCCACGACCAAGATAAAAGCTGGATCATTAATTCCAAAAGGCAGACCATAACTGGAGGAATTTGATTTTGTTCATTGTCCTAAAAGTTTTGTTCCACCTCTCTTCAAAATACTTGATGGGACTGGTAACCCATGTCAGCATCTTGCACACTTTAGAGAAAGTTGTTGCAATGCGATGGAAGTGATGCTCTCTTCATTCGTCAATTCATTAATACCCTTACAAGTGTGGCTTTTGATTGGTATGCAAACTTCCCAACGGATCCATTAAAACTTTTGCAAATATTGAAATCTCTTTATTCAACTATTCGCTAGAGCACAACATCACAAAACAGTTGAGGATCTGGTAGTAGAAAAGTGAAAGCCAGAAGAAACTAGAGAAACCTTGAACCACAACTTAAAGAGAAACAAGTAGTTGAAATTCTACTTAAGAACATTCATGGACCATAGCATTCATGCTTAAAGGGTTTAAAATTAAAATGTTTGAAAAATTACTCAGTAAAGCTACCAACCTTCAGAAAGAAGCAAATGTGCATAACGGAAAAGACAGAGAAAACAAAATCAGTCAAAGCATTTAAAAAAAAATAAAAAATGTTTCAATGATATAGAATGGTAAACAACCAAGGAATCTGAGACTCAAACAAAGAAAACAACAATAGAATATAAGTTAACCACAACAACAGTCATCTCCCTGACTACAATTCCAACAATCGACCCAATCACAGACATAAAAGAAAGAAATGACCGAATGAATGAATAAAGAATATCCACTCAAGATAAAGTTCATCACAAAGATATTTTATAGCCTATTAAAAGTTCTAGAGTTCAATTTACTTAAATCCAAGAGGCCGACAGAATTTGACATGAAAGATCATTCCAACTATTTTCCTTACCATGGGAGGCTTAGACATAAGATTGAAGAATGTTTTGTTTTCAAAGACTGCTTGGAAAAGAACTTCAAAGTAGAATATATAGTCACCACAAGCAAATATTTGAAAGACCATGAAAATCATTCAATCAATATGATTTTGGCTGATGAATTTATTCCTAGCGATCACTAAGAAGTTGAAGACAAGCGAAGCACAACGCAAAGTAAATCCCTTGGGAAGACCTTTGCAAACCTACAAATTACTAAAGCATCAACATCAATGTCAAATCTTCCAAGAAAGAAATTAAAAAGAAAAGGAAATAATTAAAGTGGGTTAGAGATCTTCAAAATATAGGGCCTAGCTTTTCCTTTCTTCCACTCCTACCTCTTCGCAGTCTACCTTTTCCGAGCCACTGATGTTGTATGACTTTTTTTTTTATCCCTACGAGGAATGATAAAAATTTTTATTATGCTTATATTTTGTCAATTTTCAATACCACTTCTAGAAACAATCAACCTAATTTTGATCTTGTAGATGATACTCAAATCATACATAATTTTGATGAGTCCAACGACAATCAAAACAACAATGATGATAACAACAATTCCAACAATAATGAAGGCAAAGATGACATCGCTACACCTGTAGTATAAGGAATACCAATTCCTATAGAATTGAAGCCTTTAGACTTAGAGACAAAAGAGTCAAAAGATAAATTATAAGCAATAATTGAAATCAAATTGTGAAGTGGAAAAGTGATATGATGGGAGCGTAGATTTGGTGTGTAAATTTTGCAAATATTTTTCAATATTACGAAATTGCACATGGTAGATTTATAACAAATATGTAATATAATGCCAACAAAAATACCTTTTATGAAAATATTTTATCTTTTAAACTATTTTTAAACTACCAAATTCTTGTTAAAATCAATGTAAGTATACATATCCTCAAGTAATAAAGGGCTCTAATGGAGTCCTAGATATCGATCTCACAAGGAAGTTGGAAAATCCTTTTATTAAGTTTTTGAATTTATTTTATAATACAAAAATACAAAAATAAAAGTAAAGTGTGAAGTTTGAATATTAACTACTTAGGTAAATGTTATATAAAATGCAGATGAAAACCAAAGTTAACTAACTAAGAACTAACTTTCAAAAGTAAAATTACAAACACTAAGTATTATTTTTATTTTGATGAAAAGTTCAAATTTAAGAAAGCATCCTTCCCCTTTATCATGAGTATATGGATTGTGAAGAAATTTAAATCATTTGAAAATATACATAAAAACTGTTTTGTGTCAAATAGGAGCAATCATATTCATTTCCCTCTTCCGAGTGTTATAAAAAATATTGACTAATTCAGAGTTTGGTCCCTAATTCTGTGGTTAGGTTAGGAGGATACCAGCTACCACTCCAGAGCTCCCACTACTCCCTCACCTAAGAGCTAACAAGCTTGCATCAGTTTCCAATCAATTGGACTAAATTGGAGATTTTAATCGGTCACTTTAAAATCTCCAATTCTACATCCAACAAAGTATATTTCTCTATTTATTTGCACCCAATCCCATGGACGGCATACTATCCCTTGAAATCAAATGTGATTCTCCCTATGTTGTAGAAATCATATCCCTTTTCAGAACATATGTCTCTTAACAAGTTTTAACATTTCAATTGGCCAGATCAAAATGCAAATGAAGATCGGAATTCAAATCATCACACATTATTAACATTTAAAATTGTAGAAAATAAAATCAATTCTTCAAAAAATCATATCTCAAAGTAGGGAGAAGGAGAAAGAGGACTACTCAGAATTCATGATAAGGATTTGACAAAACATAGATTTAATATTTAAAAACAAGTTTACAAAATAAAAGAAGTAAGAATATAACTTATCTCACAATCCTTCCCAAGCAAATCCCTATAAGTTCTCTCCGAGCCTTTCTAGCTTTACAATCCCACTCAATTTTCTCTTAGAAGTGTAATGAAGAAGAAATCTCTCACCGCCCCTCTCCTCTTACAACCCTAGAAGAAAATCTCTCCTCTTGCCTCTCACGCCAACTTTCTCTCTCTCTCCCTTTCTCATCCCTCCTTCCTCTCTTTTCAAAGCTATGAAGTGTTCTCTTTTATTTTGGGCTGCCTTCTTTGAAAAAAATTCAAAATTTCCTCCAAAAGTCAACTCTTTTGAATTCAAAAGATATGTCATTTGATCCAAGAGATATATCCCTTCATAAAAAAACCTTACAAAGTGTCTAGATGCATTGAATTACTCCAATAGCTATGTAGAACAAGTGTCCCTTAAAAATTCACATAAAATTCATCTCGAACCACCTTAATTTGCAAAAGTCATCTCTGGTGCATCATGCATTGATCTGCCGCATCATGCGTCGATCTGGTGCATCATGTGCCAACTCTCTAGATTTTCGCACATCATGCGCCAGAATCCCAAAATTCATTGTTTTAGCTCTAAATTTTGTTCTTTTTGTAATTTTTGCTTCAAATACCTAAAAATGATATACCTGCAATAAAAACATGAAAATATCCTTCTTTAAAGTGCAATATCACCAAAAATAAGCATAAAATATACTTAAAACAGTATAATATTTTGGTGCATCATGATACCTCCAAGAATGACACTTACAAAAAAAGGAAAATAAATAATAACACTAGAAGAAACAATCCCTCCAGTACAAGAAAGATTAATTGAAGAAAATAACATAAAAAACTATGACAAGTCAACTATAACACATTGGCCCATTTGAGAAAATTGCCACAAAGTTGAGTATCTGCAATACCCTAATCTTATCTAAGAGGATGAGGGATCATTAATAAAAGCCCTTTTAGATCTTGAAATCTATTTAGCTCAACTTGCTAGCATTTCTTCAAATGAAGCTTATTCATTAGAAGAATAAATAAAGATCACCTTTTCCAAAAATGACTTGTTACTCGGTACAACTGAACATAATTGCCTTATCTATCACAGTAACTATTAACAAAATTACACTTCAAGGGGACTTATTGACCCTTGTGCCTTGATTAACATTATAAATTTAAGAAATCTTGCATACTCTAACATTGATGCTTGTATACTGACAAGAGATAAAATTATGTTATGAGGTTTTAACCAAGAAAGAGAATGAATTGTACGATCGATCACATTGCCCCTAAAATGGATAATTTGGTGATAGTGGCAAAATTCCATGTCATAAATTTTGAAACATCTTCTAATGTGTTACTTGGTTGACTATGGCTCCATGAATATAAAATGGTTCCCTCATCATTACATTAATGCATTAAATTTTTAAAAAGGGGACAGGAATGTTGTATTACAGGGGTTCTACAACCATTTTCAGTTCATGAAATTGGTATACATGAAGACATTGCATATTGGGACTGATGAAGAAAACAATATTCTCCAAGGATGTAGTGATAAATGTAGAAGAGAAAGACAAAGACACGAAAATTGATGAATACTTTGTCTTAACACAAGCGAAGTGTAAGAACTCTCCAAACTGGCATCTGAGGAAAAAGTTTGGGATGACGGCGAGAAAGTAAAAACCAAATTGTCGAATCAAAGAAACCTTTGAAATTTGCTTGGATGCCAACTCTGAATAAGTAAAAGAGAAAGAGAAAACAACATTTGTGATTTAAAAAGAACCACAGTTTAAAATTTCTCTCAAAGAAAAAGACAAAGAAGGACAGTTCAAGTCCATATATGTGAAAATTAATCACTGACCTTAACTCCATTATGTCCATCTAAAGTTGAAAGCTTAGTGGTTAAGAAGTAAATGGTGAGGATAAAAAACCTATCAAATTTCAACTTATTTTTGCTTCTTCTAGTTTCGATAAAATGCCTATCAAATTTCAACTTATTCTTTTAATTAATTATTAATTAATTAATTAAAAAAATAATTTAAGACACATTTAGCTTAGTTTTAGGCCAAAACCCTAATTTTATGCTTAAAGCCCAAACATTAAGCCCATGGTCAAATCCATGGATTAAAGCCTGCGGCCCAAGCCCATGACTTTAAATGACCAATAAAACAAAAAGGGAATTAAAATAAAAGGAAAGGGACAAGGGAAGTTATTCCTACCTACCACCCCTTATACTTGGCATTTTTCTCCAAGTAACCCTAGTCATTTCATGCTTGGGTCAAGAAGGAGTGTTATCATGCTCAACCACCCCACCTTTTCCCCTCCTTAATGTCTAAAAGCCAAGGAATTTTCTCTGCTCCACCATTGGAGCCAACATGGACAATCAACCCAAAATCATAATTGCCTTCATAATTTCTTCCTCTAATCTAGGAGATCATTTCAGAGAGGTCAGAGGATCCTCCCCAAGCTGAGCTTAACCATATCCAAACCTTCCAGGCTATAAAGAGGGCAAACCTTAGAGCCCCCACAAGGAGAAGAACCATATCCAAGCATCCAAACCTTTGCCTTTAAGAGAGAAAACCTACTCCAACACATAAGCAGTAAATCCCCCATCTCTTAAGGCCTCCAAACTTATGTTAAACCCTAATTTCCAATCCCAATTTCAAGGAAAATTTTGGATGTAACATAAACTTTGATAAAGTTTCAAACCAAAACTCCCAAAAGATTCCCATAACTCCACAATGACATTTACTATCAAAATTGAGTCTCCTCGAAGCCTCTAACCTACGCCAAGATGAGCAGAGACACCATTCCATTGAAGATATACTTAGGCTTGATTTCACCCCAAATTAAACGTAGGAGAAGCTTCACAAGGTCTCCACGAACATTCCTATCAACCCTAATTGAGGCCAAACCTCTTGAGCCAAGGTTGATACACAAAAAAATATGCATTTTTATACCTATATTTTATACTCATTTTTGGTGATATTGCACTTTAATGGAATGTATTTTCTTATGTTTTATTGCAGGTTGTTAATTTTTAGGACTTAGAGCAAAAAGAAAGAAAAAATGATGAAATTTAGAGTCAAAATGGAAATTCTGATAATTTGTTCAGCGCCAGATTGGGCACAGATGGTGCCGTTTAATAGAGAAGACGGACTAAATTAAATGGACTCTGGCGTCGACGGTGTCAGAATGGGTGTCGACGTTGCTAGTGTCGGTGCAAGTTTTGTTTCTAGAAGATTCGAGGAATTTGGATGGTTTTTGAAGAGTTTTTGGATGCACCTATTGGAGAACCGACCCTAAGCTCTATTAAAAGCCAAAAATTGATCAGAAAAGTGGCTCTCCTTGGTCTCTCTCAATCATCCATTACCCCTTCTTACCACTTTACATCATTCCACTCCATTCCACACCATTAAATAGTTAATTTCTTTTTAGTTTTGAGTTTTTATGGTGAGTTTAAGTGTGAATTCTTCTCTAAGAAGTGTTGGAAAGGAAGAGAAGTGAGAGATTTCTTCTTCCTACATTTCCTAAGAGAGGCTATAAAGGATTTGCTTTGAGAAAGTTTGAGATAAGTGTTATTTGTTTATTATTAATGTATGAAATTCTTTTTATATATGAAATTTGTGTTTTGTTATACCTTTCTCATGAATTTTGAGTAGTTTTCTTTATATTTCTCCCTGCTCTGAGATATGGTGAAATGAAGAGAAAATTTGGATGTGCCAATGTTAAAATTTAACATAAATTGTGATGGTTTTTCAACTCCGCTCTTAATTTACTTTTTGAACTGGCAATTTGAATTGTTAAAATATGTTGTGAAACATATGCTCGAGGAAACGGAGTATGAGTTCTACAACAGAGTGAGAATCACATTTAAGTCCATGAAGTAGTATTTCATTCATGGAATTAAGTGCAAATAAATAGGTAAATATACTTTGTTAGGTGTAGAATTGGAGATTTCTAGGGTAACTTACTAAAAATCCCTGATTCAATCTTAGTGTCTAAAAACTAAAGTGAGAGTTAGCCTTCAGGGGAAAGGAAGTGGGAGCACTGGAGTGGGAGCCAGTATCCTCCTAGCCTAGCCATGAATTTAGGGACTAAACCTAAGATTATATTTAGGGACTAAACCTAAGATTAGCTAATGATTTTCTATAACACTGAATCAGGGTAGAGAATTAAAAATTACTCCTATTTTGCACAATACAAATTTAAACCATTTATCTCATCTCATTTCACCCAAAAACTAATTGTAGTGGAAAAGACGTTTTGTCATATAAGAAAACGTCATCACATAAACATAGTTTAGTAATTACTATTTTAAAACTCTGAATTTAAATTATGCTAGTAGTTAATAATTTAGCTTTTATATTATCTTAAACATTCAAAATTAGTGACAGTAATTTCATTTTAATTCTGTGAATTTTCTAATTAATTTATCATTTCAAATTTAAACCTTCCTCGTGGGATCAATATTTGGGACTTAAATAGAAAGGCTTATATTACTTGATAACGATACGTATACTTGCGTAGAATCCCAACATTAAGTGTTTAATGCTATTATTCATAAAAAACAACATCAAGTTTTTGGTACCATTGTAAAGCGGAGTCAACTTTATAAATTTTACACAGCTATATTTTCTCGGGATTAAGTTTTTGGCGTCGTTAACGGGGAAGGTAACGATAAATTAAATAGATTTGGTAAATTAGGAAATTTAGAGATAAAAATATACAAAATATANTAGAAGACCGACTAAATTAAACGACCTCTGACGTCGACGACGCCCTTGTTTCTAGAAGATTCGACGAATTTGGACGCTTTTTGAAGAGTTTTTGGATTCACCTATTGGAGAACCGGCCCTAGGCTATATTAAGAGCCAAAATTGATCAGAAAAGTCTCTCTCATTCATCTCTCTCAGCCATCCATCGCCCCTTCTTGCCACTTTACATCATTTCACGCCATTCCACACCATTAGTTAGTTATTTTCTTTATAGTTTTGAGTTTTTGTGGTGAGTTCAACTGTGAATTTTTCTCTAAGAAGTGTTGGAAAGGAAGAGAAGTGAGAGATTTCTTCTTCCTACATTTCCTAAGAGAGACTTTAAGGGGTTTGCTTTGAGAAAGAGTTTCAGATAAGTGTCATTTATTTATTATTGTTGTATGAACTTCCTTTTATATATGAAATTTGTGTTTTGTTGTACTTTCTCATGAAGTCTGAGTAGTTTCCTTTATCTTTCTCCCTACTCTGAGATATGGTGAATTGAAGAGATAATTTGGATGTGCCAATGTTAAAATTTAAAATAAATTGTGATGATTTTTCAACTCTGCTCTTAATTTACTTTTTGATTTTGTCAATTGAATCGTTAAAATATGTTGTGAAAAATATGATCCGGAAAATGGAGTATGAGTCTACAACATAGTGAGAATCACATTTAAGTAATGAAGGAGTATTTCATTCATGAAATTAAGTGCAAATAAATAGAGAAATATACTTTGTTGGGTGTAGAATTGAAGATTTTTTAGGGTGACAGACTAAAATCCTCAATTTGATCTTAGTGTTTAAAAACTAAAGCGAGAGTTGGCCTTCAGGGGAAGGGAAGTGGGAGCTAGTATCCTCCTAGCCTAGCCACGAATTTAGGGACTAAACCTAAGATTAGTCAATGATTTTCTATAACACTGAATCAGGGTAGAAAATTAAAATTGCTCATATTTGGCACAAATACATATTTAAACCATTTATCTCATCTCATTTCACCAAAAGCTCATTGTATTGAGAAAAATGCTTTTTCACATAAGAAAACTTCATCACATAAACATAGTTTAGTAATTACTATTTTAAAACACTGCATTTAAATTATGCTAGTAGTTAATAATTTAGCTTTTATAGTATCTTAAACATTCAAAATTAGTGAAAGTAATTTCGTTTTATTTCTGTGAATTTCCTAGTTAATTTATCATTTCAAATTTAAACCTTCATCGTGGGATTGATATTTGAGACTTAAATAGAAAGTCTTATATTACCTGATAATGATACATATACTTGTCTAGAATACCAACATTAAGAGCTTAACTTTATTATTTATAAAATACCACATCAAGATTTTGACATCGTTGTAAAGCGGAGTTAACTTTATAAATTTTACACAACTATATTTCTGTCGCATTAAGTCTTTGGCGTCGTTGCCGGGGAAAGTAACGATAAATTAAATAGATTTGGTAAATTAGGAAATTTAGAGATAAAAATATACAAAATATAANTAATACCAACATTAAGAGCTTAACTTTATTATTTATAAAATACCACATCAAGATTTTGGCATCGTTGTAAAGCGAAGTTAACTTTATAAATTTTACACAACTATATTTCTGTCGCATTAAGTCTTTGAAGTCGTTGCTGGGGAAAGTAACGATAAATTAAATAGATTTGGTAAATTAGGAAATTTAGAGATAAAAATATACAAAATATAAAATAAAAAATCCAAAAAAATATATATAACTATATATTTAAGAGTATTTTAAAGAAATTTTTCTTTACTTATTATATTTGTTTATGCGAAATATTGGATTTGAAGGTTTAATACCTTACAATTTGAAATTAGAACGTCCTATTTGAAAAGTTTGAAAACAACAAAAAGAAATTAAAAATTTCAACAAAATGACGAATAACTTAGATAATCAAATAAATGAAAATCGACAAAGATATTTAAAAGATTATGCTAATCCAACTGCAGATGAACTTCATTTAACTATTCAAAATCCTAAAAGTGATGCTAATTCATTTGAGCTTAAGCCTACTATTATCCAAATGTTACAAAATAATCAATTTGGAGGAACAACTACTGAAAATCCTAACTTACATCTTACTAGTTTTCTTGAAATTTATGCTACTTTTAAATATGACGTAGTGCCTAATGATGTTGTTAGGCTTAGAGTTTTTCCTTTTTCATTAAGGGATAAAGCTGAAGCTTGGTTAAATTCATTAACGCATAGATCTATCAGAACTTGGGGAGAACTATCACAAAAATTCTTGGCTAAATATTTTTCACCCTCGAAAACTNTTAATCCAACAGCAGATGAAGTTCATTTAACTATTCAAAATCTTAAAAGTGATGCTAATTCATTTGAGCTTAAGCCTCTATTATCCAAATGTTACAAAATAATCAGTTTGGAGGAACAACTACTGAAAATCCTAACTTACATCTTGCTAGTTTTCTTGAAATTTATGTTTCTTTTAAATACGACCTAGTGTCTAATGATGTTGTTAGGCTTAGAGTTTTTCCTTTTTCATTAAGGGATAAAACTGAAGCTTGGTTAAATTCATTAGCACATAGATCTATCAGAACTTGGGGAGAACTATCACAAAAATTCTTGGCTAAATATTTTTCACCCTTGAAAACGGCTAAGCTTAGAAACGATATTACATCTTTTTGTCAGTTTGAAGGGGAATCAATATATGAAGCCTGTAAAAGATTTAAGGATCTTCTTAAAAAATGTCAACACCTTGCTTTATCAAATTTGTTAATAATTCAATTTTTTTACAATGGAATAGTGAGATCACTTAGATCTATTATAGATGCTGCTGCAGGTGGATCACTAATGTCAAAACCTTTTGATGAAGCATACTCTTTAATAGACGAAATGACTACTAATAATTTTCAATGGCCCTCTGAACGGGTAAATCTTAAGAGAGTAGCTAATATTCATAACTCTGATGCAATGTCTTATTTAGCATCTCAAATTGTTGTTATATCGAAAAAGATTGATCAAATTGGAGTGAACTATTCTCAAATACCACTAGTATTAGAGGAAAATTTGCTAGGACAGATAATTGATACTCAATCATCTTATGAAACATTGAATGCTATTAATAATCGAAATAACAATCCATATTCTAACTATTACAACCCTGGATGAAAAAATCACCCTAATTTTAGTTGGAATAATTATAACAATTCAATGAACCCCTCAGAAAATTTAAACAATCAAGGAAATCCTAATTATCGACCTTATTATCCTCATGTATTTAACTCTAACCCTAACCCACAAGTTAAGGAAAAGAAGTTAACAATGGAAGTGATAATGTTGAATATGGGAAATCAAATACAAAATCAAGGGGTTGCTATTAGAAATATTAAAAATCAATTAGGACATATTACTACTGCACTTAGTAACAGATCTTCAGGAAATCTTCCGAGTACTGTGGAAGTTAATCCCAAAGATCAAAATAAGGAACAAATTAAAGTTATTCAATTACGAAGTGAAAAAAAAGTTGAAACAAAAATCCAAAGAGAAGTTGAAGTTGATGAGGAGAAGGAAGAGATTGAAAGTGTCCATAATGAAAATGAATAAACACAAGTTCCCTTAGAAAAACTATTACCTCTGTTTCCTCAACGACTGAAGCCGAAGAATAAAGACAAACAATTTACAAAATTTTTGGAAATCCTTAAAAAAATTAATGATAAACATTCCTTTCATTGAGGCTTTGGAACAAATGCCAAGTTATGTGAAATTTATGAAAGATATACAAAACAAGAAAATGAAGTTTGCAGATCATGAGACCGTTGCACTTAGTGAAGAGTGTAACACTATTATTCAGAAGAAGCTTCCTGAAAAATTAAAAGATCATGGTAGTTTTACTATACCTTGTGTAATTGGTGAAAAGTTTTATGGAAAAGCCTTATGTGATTTAGGAGCAGTTTCAATATTATGCCTCTATCAATTTTTAAACGTTTAGATTTAGGAGAGATTTCTCCAACTACTACAACTCTTCAGTTAGCTGATCGATCAATAACTTATCCTAAAGGATTTATAGAAGATGTATTAGTAAAAGTGAATAAATTTATTTTTCCTGTAGACTTTATAGCATTAGATATGGAGGAAGATAAAGAGATCCCTATTATTTTGGGGAGACCATGTCTTTCAACTGGGAGAGTTGTGATAGATGTGCAAAAAGAAAAATTAATAATGAGAGTTAATGATCAAGAAGTAACATTTAATATTACAAAAGCTATAAAATATCCTGCAATAGAAAAAGATAATGAATATTTTAGAATGGAAGTTATTGATTATCTAAGTAATGAGTAATTTAAGAAAGAGTTTGAAGAAAAATTAAGGCAAGAAAAATTTATTGAGAATGAGGATGAAATAAAAGAAGAAAATTTAGATTACATTCAGGAGAAATTTGAAACTTTAAATTTGTTGGAACATGGTAATAAAAATCTTATTTCTTTAAGTATTAAACCACCTGAACTTGAACTGAAAGTATTTCCTGCCCATTTAAAATATATATTTTTAAGAGATTCATCTACATTGTCTGTTATTGTATCTTTTGAGTTAATTGAGATTCAAGAACAAAAATTAATAAAATGTTAAAAAGATATAAAAAGGCTTTTGGATGGACTTTAACAGATATTAAAGGAATTAGTCATTCAATTTGTATGCCCAGAATTCTATTAGATGAACAATACAAACCTAAAGCTGATCCTCAAAGGAGATTAAACTCAATAATGAAAGAAGTTGTCAAAAAAGAAATTTTAAAATGGTTAGATGATGGAATTATATATCCTATTTCAGCAGTGCTTGGGTAAGCCCAATTCACTGTGTTCCAAAGAAAGGAGGAGTGACTGTTGAAGTAAATGAGAAAAATGAATTAATNAGTTGAAACAAAAATCCAAAGAGAAGTTGAAGTTGATGAGGAGAAGGAAGAGATTGAAAGTGACCATAATGAAAATGAATAAACACAAGTTCCCTTAGAAAAACTATTACCTCTCTTTCCTCAACGACTGAAGCCGAAGAATAAAGACAAACAATTTACAAAATTTTTGGAAATCCTTAAAAAAATTAATGATAAACATTCCTTTCATTGAGGCTTTGGAACAAATGCCAAGTTATGTGAAATTTATGAAATATATACAAAACAAGAAAATGAAATTTGCAGATCATGAGACCGTTGCACTTAGTGAAGAGTGTAATGCTATTATTCAGAAGAAGCTTCCTGAAAAATTAAAAGATCATGATAGTTTTACTATACCTTGTGTAATTGGTGAAAAGTTTTATGGAAAAGCCTTATGTGATTTAGGAGCAGTTTTAATATTATGCCTCTATCAAATTTTAAACGTTTAGATTTAGGAGAAATTTCTCCAACTACTACAACTCTTTAGTTAGCTGATCGATCAATAACTTATCCTAAAAGATTTATAGAAGATGTATTAGTAAAAGTGAATAAATTTATTTTTCCTGTAGACTTTATAGTATTAGATATGGAGGAAGACCCTATTATTTTGGGGAGACCATGTCTTTCAACTAGGAGAGTTGTGATAGATGTGCAAAAAGAAAAATTAATAATGAGAGTTAATGATCAAGAAGTAACATTTAATATTACAAAAGCTATAAAATATTCTGCAATAGAAAAAGATAATGAATATTTTAGAATGGAAGTTACTGATTATCTAAGTAATGAGTAATTTAAGAAAGAGTTTGAAGAAAAATTAAGGCAATAAAAATTTATTGAGAATGAGGATGAAATAAAAGAAGAAAATTTTGATTATATTCAGGAGAAATTTGAAACTTTAGATTTGTTGGAACATGATAATAAAAATCTTATTCCTTTAAGTATTAAACCACCTGAACTTGAACTGAAAGTATTTCCTGCCCATTTAAAATATATATTTTTAAGAGATTCATCTACATTGTCTGTTATTGTATCTTTTGAGTTAATTGAGATTCAAGAACAAACATTAATAAAATGTTAAAAAGATATAAAAAGGTTTTTGGATGGACTTTAACAGATATTAAAGGAATTAGTCCTTCAATTTGTATGCCCAGAATTCTATTAGATGAACAATGCAAACCTAAAGCTGGTCCTCAAAGGAGATTAAACCCAATAATGAAAGAAGTTATCAAAAAGAAATTTTAAAATGGTTAGATGATGGAATTATATATCTTATTTCAGCAGTGCTTGGGTAAGCCCAATTCATTGTGTTCCAAAGAAAAGAGGAGTGACTGTTGAAGTAAATGAGAAAAATGAATTAATTCCAATAAGATAAGTTATTGGTTGGTGAATTTGTATAAACTATAGAAAATTAAACATGACCACCTGGAAATATCACTTTCATTTACCCTTTCTAGACCAAATATTGGATAGATTGGATGAAAACAAATATTACTGTTTTTTAGACGGATATACAGGTTATCATCAAATTCCAATTGCTCCTGAGGATCAAGAGAAGACAACATTTATGAGCCCTTATGGAACATTTGCTTTTCGTAGAATGCCTTTTGGACTATACAATGCACCTGCGACATTTCAAAGATGTATGTTGTCAATATTTAGTAATTTGATTGAACATGGAATAGAAGTATTTATGGATGATTTCTGTATGTTCGAGACTTCATTTGAATTATGTTTAAAGAATTTTAAAAAAATTCTGAAATTATGTGAAAAAATCAACCTAGTACTAAATTGCGAAAAATGTCAATTTTTGGTTGCAGAAGGAATTCTACTTGGGCATAAAATTTCTGAATGACTTGGAAGAATATTTTGCAAAAGTTCAAGTTATTGAAAAATTACCACCATCGACTATGGTCAGAGGGGTAAGAAGTTTTCTAGGACGTGCTGGTTTCTACAGGTGTTACATAAAAAGTTTTTCAAAAATAACTTAGCCATTTTGGCAACTTTTAGAAAAAGATACAAAATTTGATTT
This sequence comes from Phalaenopsis hybrid cultivar, assembly GCA_002079205.1. Lineage (NCBI taxonomy): Eukaryota > Viridiplantae > Streptophyta > Magnoliopsida > Asparagales > Orchidaceae > Phalaenopsis > Phalaenopsis hybrid cultivar. The sequence goes on from JXCR01145809.1 coordinate 102,407, forward strand.
TAATGAGGAATGCATTAAACCATTTGAATTATTGAAAGAGAAATTAACCACTACACCTATAATAGTCCCACCTGATTGGAAGAAACCATTTGAAATAATGTGTAATGCTAGTGATTATGCTATAGGAGCTGTTTTAGGACAAAGACACAATAAAGTTTTTAAAGTAATATATTTTGCTAGTAAAACTCGAAATGATGCTTATATTAACTACACTACTACTGAAAGAGAGTTATTAGCTATTATTTATGCCTTTGATAAATTTAGACCTTACTTGATTGGAACCAAATGTATAGTGCATACAAATCATTCTGTTATCAAATACTTAATGCAAAAGAAGGATGCTAAACCAAGATTAATTAGATAGATATTTCTATTGCAAGAGTTCAATTTTACTAAAGTGGATAGGAAAATGATAATTAAATAGCTGATCATTTGTCTAGACTAGAAAAAGAAATCTTAACTAATTTTGTAAATAAAATTTTAGAAAATTTTCTTGATGAACAATTATATAATATTGATAAAATTAATACATCGTGGTATGTCGATATGATAAATTATATTGTAAGTGATATTCTACCACATGATATTAAGATTCAACAATTAAAAAATATATATATGATTCAAAATTCTATTTTTGGAATGACCCATATTTATATAAACAATATTAAGTTTTAATTATTAGAAGGTGTGCGCCTTATGAAGAAACTCAACAAATAATTGAAAGATGTTATGATTCTGAATTTAAAGGACATTTTGGGACAAATAGAACTGCATATAAAATTTTTCAAGCTGGATTTTATTGGCCTACTCTTTTTAGAGATGTTAATGAATATATTAAAACATGCGACAATGTCAACGACTAGGAAATATTTCCAGAAGAGATGAAATGCCTCTAAATTACACATTAAAAGCTGAAATTTTTGATGTGTGGGGATTAGACTTTATGAGACCATTTATGCATTTATTTGGAAATTTATATATATTACTTTCTGTTGATTATATGTCTAAGTGGATTGAAGCAATTGTTGTGCCTAGATGTGACGCTCGGAGTGTTTCTAAATTTTTAATTAAAAATATATTTACAAGATATGAAATACCGAGAGTAATCATTATTGATGGAGGTTCTCATTTCAGAAATAAGAGAATCAAAAAATTAATTAAAAGATATAATATTATATATAGATTCTCTACTGCTTATCATCCTCAGACCAGCGGTCTAGCAGAAATATGAAATTGTGAAATAAAATGAATTTTAGAAAAAACTGTAAATCCTTATAAATTGAATTGGTCTACCAGATTAGATACTGCATTATGGACATATAGAACTATTTATAAAACTCCTATAAGAATGTCCTCATATAGCCTTATTTTTGGAAAAACATGCCACTTACCAGTATAATTGAAGCATAAAGCATTTTAGGCTATTAAGGAATTTAATTTTAATCTAAACGATGCTGATGAGCAAAGATTATTGCAACTCAATGAACTTGAAGAGATTAGAAATGAAGCATATGATAATGTAAAAGATTATAAAGAGAAAATAAAAATATGACATGATCGAAAGATTATTAAGAAGAAGTTTGAACCTGGACAAGAAGTTCTATTATATATTACAAGATTTAGATTATTCCAGGAAAACTAAAATCCAGATGGTCAGGACCATTTACAGTTATTAAAGTCTATCATTTTAGAACTGTTGTTATTAAAGATCTTAAAGCTGGAAAGATATTTAAAGTTAATGGGCATCGATTGAAACATTATTATGAAGGACACATACCATAATTTAATGAAGTTTTAATGTTAAGTCAACCCAACTAAACAATGGTACGTCAGGCTGACGCCTTTAAACCAAGCGCTTTGTGAGAGACAACCCATATATAAATCTATATATCTATATATTACTATTTTGTTTAATAAGTGTATTTATGTATTAGGAAATAATAGTATTTTTGAATATTACACAATTTTATATATCATAAGTTAAAATAAATATTGGTATTGGAGAAAATTTTGGAATCGAATTGAACAAAAAATTAAAAGACGCGAATTTGGGTTGGCGCCCGCCTAATAGACCATGATGTCGACATCACCATTGGGAGCGCTGACGCCTTCTAGAGAAGTTTTGCACGTGCAGAGCGAATTGGACGGACTTTGGAGGGATTTCGCTCCTCAATAACTGTTGAAAGGTGTTTTTTAAATTCCTAAAAACTGCCTTGGACGTCCAGAAACTTCCTAATTTCGAATTCCATGGCTTCCAATTCCGTAAATACTTCAAGGCATGGAGTTTTCAATAGAAGAAAATTTATCTGTTTTGACGCGCAAAGATTATACAATAAAGTCATCACGAAGAAGAGACTTATCAAGGAGAGAGGCTTTATCAATCATGGATTAAGTAATCCAAGTTCACAGATTGAGAAAATCATTGTGCAAAGATGTTGGGAAGTTCTGTGCTACACTACCGCTGCAATTGTAGTATCAGTGGTAAAGGAATTCTGTGCTAACTTACATGGAATTTCCCAATGAGTTGTCTTCATTCAAGATAAGGCTGTACTATTTACTCCAACTCAGATTAATGATTTGTATAGGATAGAAAACTTTTCAATATGTCATTATACAAATTTTATCCCGACAAGAGATATGATGCAAGATGTATATAATTTTCTGAAGGAAGAAAATGATAGTTGGGAAATCAGAGATGAGGGATACATTAGAACACTCTACTGGTATTAATCAGAAATGGGACTTTCCTTAGTCTTAGATTGGAGGATGAAGGAGAACTTTGATCATACTGAGACAATTGAAGCAGGATTGGTGCATATGTTTAAGAAAAATGGATGAATCAATTAAAATTTGACTCAACAATTCCCGTACCGACCATTCTACAACTTGTATGTCCATTACCAGTCTATAGGAGATAATAGAGGAGGAGAAGTACTGAAGATGAGGCAGAATAATTGAAGAAGTTGAACACTCTACTGGTATAAAATACTTATGTTTTTAATGTAATTGTGTGGATTTGATTTACTTTACTTTGCTTTAGAACTCTATTGACTTTGATTGTGTATAGTTTTGTGTCAACGTTCTTGTGTTGTGGCTTGATTTTGATGCTGAATTATAATTTAGTTTGCTTTAAGGATGTGGAAGTGTGATTAGAAAAATATATTTGTAAAAAGTGTATTTTCATATATAAAAGTTAGTTTAGTGTTGTTTGTGAAAATGCTTGTTTGTGAATTAATTTTAGATGAAAATTAGTATTCAAAAAGACTAAATAGACTTTGGAGTAAATTGAAAGAAATTTGAAATTTGAAAAAAACAAAATATAAATTTTTTGGCCACTGGCGTCCGCATGGCACCGACTGCGCCCTTGACCCGAACCGATCCAAACACCCTTAAAATTCACGATTTGCATAATAAAACACCATTTTTAACCTTTGAGTCAGCTTCAACCTCCGTTTTTGCACCCAAGGCTTGCTAATGTTTGGATTTGAGGCGATTTTAAGGCAAACGAAGTTTGGATTTCATCTTCTCTAGGTAAGAACTACACTTTGAACTCAAAATTTTTGATTTTCGCCAAGGATTTATCTTACATTGTCGAGATCCAAAATTTTGAGATTTTTTTTGGAATATTTTGAGAAAATCCTTTAGTGAAGAACTCTTACTTAATATATTAAAGTTTAAAACATTCCACATTGTGTTTTTTTGGAATTGTTGGGAATTTATTTTGATTTTATCAAATTTTCATAGATTTACCATGGTACCTAAAATGAACAAAGGAAAGAGAAAGGTAGACTTTGATGATCAAAGTTTTGTCAATGTCAAGGCCAACATTTGCTTCAATAGTCTACTTACAAGTAAAAAAGTGATTTCGAATCAAGGATTTAAAAATATGGGAGGAGAAGTCGAGAGATTAATCAATGCTCTGCAGTGGGAAAATTTTTGCTACTTTACTGTCGAGGCCATTATTGGTGTAGTGATGGAGTTCTACGTCAATTTTAAGGAGACTTCTGAAGACTATGTGTTTGTTCGAGGGAAAATGGTGGAGTTTACTCCAAGGAAGATTAATGAATTTTATCAGTTAGAAGATGTGTATAGCTGTCAGTACAAATCGTTTTCTGCTAAAAATGAGGCCTTAGATGAGGTTATTTCTTTTCTTACTGATGGAAGAGGTACCTGGAAGGTGAAGAATGGTATTAAGGTAAACTTTCCTCTTTCTATGTTAATGTAGTATCTAAGGTCTGACACTATTTTATTTTTATAAGAATGATACCAACAAATCATCATAGTGAGGCAACAAAGGATAGAGCCATCTTGAACTTCTGTATCCAACAGGTGATGAGGATAGATGTAGGCTCTATTATTTATAAGAACACTCGATCTATTGCTTAGGGAGAGAGCACTGGTGGTTTAGCTCACCCTTCTCTGATTTTCACACTATGTGTACAAGTAAGAATTGATTTTAAAATAGATTAGGAGATGATTGAACCTCTAAAAACTATTGAGCTTTCCAATATAAAGACTTATGAATCTCATGTTGGATGGAGACCTAGAAGTAGGACCAAGGATATTCCTTCTACTTCAAGTACTTCTAGTACCCCTATTATCCCGGAACTTATGGAGCATATGATGATCCAATAGGGAGATATCTTGAGAATGGATAGTAAAATGGAAAATATGGAGGCCAGAAATGCTCACAATGATGATTTGATAAGACAGAAATTCGAATATGATGTTGCTTATGATGATGCAATGGTCAAATACATGAGGGGTGATCACTCAATTCAGTTTCCTACTCACCCTATTTTTACTCCATATCAGCAACAAAATTTGGATTTGGAAAAGAAGAAGAAGATGATGATGATGATGATGATTGGTGATGTGTTAGTTAGATTTTTTTTTAGTTTATGCTTAATTGTACTTTATTGTTGATACTGTTTGTTTGTAGATTGTGATACTTTATTTTAATTGTATGTTGTGTTGTGAACAATAAATCTGTGAAACTGCTGGAAGTTGTTAGTTTTTAGTACTTTATAGGATGTATTTGTAGTTAACTCTTTCTCAACAAGTTTTTATATGTATTATGTGTTGTTTAATGTTTTAAGTCTTGTAGCTTTTCATATTAGCACCAACAATATTTTAGAGTTAAGTTTCAAATCATAACCTTCCACGGGTATGCCTTTTCCTTGTGTATTAAATGTTTTCTTTCACCCTTTATTTTTCAATTTTTCATGCAAAATATTTTAAAAATNTTATGGAATAGAAGTATTTATGGATGATTTCTTTATGTTCGAGACTTCATTTGAATTATGTTTAAATAATTTAAAAAAATTCTGGAATTATGTGAAAAAATCAACCTAGTACTAAATTGCGAAAAATGTCAATTTATGGTTGCAGAAGGAATTCAACTTGGGCATAAAATTTCTGAATGACTTGAAAGAATATCTTACAAAAGTTCAAGTTATTGAAAAATTACCACCATCGACTACGGGCAGAGGGGTAAGAAGTTTTCTAGGACGTGCTGGTTTCTACAGCCGTTACATAAAAAGTTTTTCAAAAATAACTTAGCCATTTTGCCAACTTTTAGAAAAAGATACAAAATTTGATTTTAATGAGGAATGCATTAAACCATTTGAATTATTGAAAGAGAAATTAACCACTGCACCTATAATAGTCCCACCTGATTGGAAGAAACCATTTGAAATAATGTGTAATGCTAGTGATTATGCTATGGAGTTGTTTTAGGACAAAGACATAATAAAGTTTTTAAAGTAATATATTTTGCTAGTAAAACTCGAAATGATGCTTATATTAACTACACTACTACTGAAAGAGAGTTATTAGCTATTATTTATGCCTTTGATAAATTTAGACCTTACTTGATTGGAACCAAATGTATAGTGCATACAAATCATTCTGCTATCAAATACTTAATGCAAAAGAAGGATGCTAAACCAAGATTAATTAGATAGATATTTCTATTGCAAAAGTTCAATTTTACTGTAGTGGATAGGAAAATGATAATCAAATAGCTGATCATTTGTCTAGACTAGAAAAAGAAATATTAACTAATAAAAATGATAATCAAATAACTGATCATTTGTCTAGAATAGAAATAGAAATATTAACTAATTTTGGAAGTAAAATTTTAGAAAATTTTCCTGATGAACAATTATATAATATTGATGAAATTAATACATCGTGGTATGTCAATATGGTAAATTATATTGTAAGTGATATTCTACCACATGATATTAAGATTCAACAATTAAATAAATTTATATATGATTCAAAATTCTATTTTTGGAATGACCCATATTTATATAAACAATATTAAGTTTAATTATTAGAAGGTGTGCGCCTTATGAAGAAACTCAACAAATAATTGAAAGATGTTATGATTCTGAATTTGAATGACATTTTGGGACAAATAGAACTGCATATAAAATTTTTCAAGCTAGATTTTATTGGCCTACTCTTTTTAGAGATGTTAATGAATATATTAAAACATGCGACAATGTCAACGAGTAGGAAGTATTTCCAGAAGAGATGAAATGCCTCTAAATTACACATTAAAAGCTGAAATTTTTTATGTGTGGGGATTAGACTTTATGGGACCATTTATGCATTTATTTGGAAATTTATATATATATTACTTGCTGTTGATTATATGTCTAAGTGGATTGAAGCAATTGTTGTGCCTAGATGTGACGATCGGAGTGTTTCTAAGTTTTTAATTAAAAATATCTTTACAAGATATGAAATACCGAGAGTAATCATTACTGATGGAGGTTCTCATTTCAGAAATAAGAGAATCGAAAAATTAATTAAAAGATATAATATTATATATAGATTCTCTACTGCTTATTATCCTCAGACTAGCGGTCTAGCAGAAATATAAAATTGTGAAATGAAATGAATTTTAGAAAAAACTGTAAATCCTTATAAATTGGATTGGTCTACCAGATTAGATACTGCATTATGGACATATAGAACTATTTATAAAACTCCTATAGGAATGTCCTCATATAGTCTTATTTTTGAAAAAAACATGCCACTTACCAGTAGAATTGAAGCATAAAGCATTTTAGGCTATTAAGGAATTTAATTTTAATATAAACGATGCTGGTGAACAAAGATTATTGCAACTCAATGAACTTGAAGAGATTAGAAATGAAACATATGATAATGTAAAAAAATTATAAAGAGAAAATAAAAATATGACATGATCGAAAGATAATTAAGAAGAAGTTTGAACCTGGACAAGAAGTTCTATTATATATTACAAGATTGAGATTATTTCCAGGAAAACTAAAATCCAGATGGTCAGGACCATTTAAAGTTATTAAAGTTATCATTTTAGAACTGTTGTTATTAAAGATCTTAAAGCTGGAAAGATATTTAAAGTTAATGGGCATCGATTGAAACATTATTATGAAGGACACATACTACAATTTAATGAAGTTTTAATGTTAAGTCAACCCAACCTAACAATGGTACGTCAGGCTGACGCTGTTAAACCAAACGCTTTGTGAGAGACAACCCATATATAAATCTATATATCTATATATTACTATTTTGTTTAATAAGTGTATTTATGTGTTAGGAAATAATAGTATTTTTGAATCCTACACAATTTTATATATCATAAGTTAAGATAAATATTGGTATTGGAGAAAATTTTGGAATCGAATTGAACAAAAAATTAAAAGACGCGAATTTGGGTTGGCGCCCGCCTAATAGACCATGACGTCGACATCACCATTGGGAGCGCTGACGCCGTCTAGAGAAGTTTTGCACGTGCAGAGCGAATTGGACGGACTTTGGCGGGATTTCACTCCTCAATAACCGTCGAATGGTGTTTTTAAATTCCTAAAAACTGCCTTGGACGTCCAGAAACTTCCTAATTTCGATGTTCATGGCTTCCAATTCCGTAAATACTTCAAGGCATGGAGTTTTCAATAGAAGAAAATTTATCTGTTTTGATGTGCAAAGATTATACAATAAAGTCATCACGAAGAAGAGACTTATCAAGGAGAGAGGCTTTATCAATCATGGATTAAGTAATCCAAGTTCACAGATTGAGAAAATCATTGTGCAAAGATGTTGGGAAGTTCTGTGCTACACTACCGCTGCAATTGTAGTATC
>JXCR01145810.1:1862-11912 GCA_002079205.1 Phalaenopsis hybrid cultivar
CCGCCATTGACGCCGTTGCCGCTGTCTACGGCTGCGACGAAGGAGGATGAAGAGGTCGATCGAATGCCGGGGATTTAAGCGGAGTTTTCATTCCCGGTTAAGGGTGCCCCGATTTTATAGAGAGGACGANTGTAGATGCCTTCAAGACGGGTCCATCGGAACCAGGGATTCCAACAGCAGCTCGAACGCCCACGTAACTCGGCGAGCTTCTTTTCCAGCTGAGCTTCAACGAGTTTCGGGAGAAAAGGGAAAAATACGATACGGATCGGCGGAAGCGGAACAGCGGAGCTGAAGAAAGTGACGACTTCACCGCCATTGACGCCGGTGCCGCTGTCTACGGCTGCGACGAAGGAGGATGAAGAGGTAGATCGAATGCCGGGGATTTAAGCGGAGTTTTCATTCCCGGTTAAGGGTGCCCCGATTTTATAGAGAGGACGACGCATGGCGGGCATGAGTCACGTGTCAAATGAGGCATACAGTGTGTAAAATAAGTAATAAACTCATAGAAATAGGAGTGAGTTCCGGCCGAAATGTTCCGTTTAGGTATTCCGTAGGGACGTTTGTTCGGAAGAAAATTCATAAATGTTTTAGAAGTTATGATATTCTTTTCTTAAAAGTTATTAATATAAAAAATAATTATATTTCTTGATCATCTCTTTTTTTGAATATTTTTAATTTCTCTTTTTTTTATTTTAAAAAATATGTTCCAAATGATTTTTTTTTATTGCACCCGCTAATATATTTCAATTTTTTCATTTTTATAATAATATTTCACGTTCAAAAAATATTTCATCTTCTTGTTTTTCAAATTATGGACTATTCTAATTAATTTGAGAGAAATTCTATAATTTTTAAAAATAAGAATAGTTCTTTGGATTTGATAATTCGTTATATTCATTTGATGATTTTTTATACAAGTAAAAAAAAAGAAATTTTTTTAAAAATATTCCTAATTATTTTATTCATTTTTATGATTATTGATATATGTTTGGTGGCTTTTTCTCTCTTAGATTTTTTTTTTTTTTTGTTTCTCATTTTTATGATGGTTGGATTATTTTTTTCCTTTTATGGTCATAATTCTTTTTTTTTTGTTTTTTTCAATTTTTTTGGAAGAATATCCCTTTCTAAAAAATTCAACTAGTTGTTGAATATTTATAATTATTAATTTTCAACATTCTTTATCTTTGGAAAGACTTTCAACTATATATACAGTTATTGATGCGTGTTAAAAAATTTGTGGCGGTGGAGTAATGGATTATCGTCTTAGCGTTACACAAAAATTCAACACACACTAAGATAAAAATGAATCGAGTTGTGATCACACCAGAAGTTTTTATGTGGAAAACCCGTAAAAGGGAAAAACTACGGGATTTGGCCCAATTGTAAAAATCAACTATAAGTTGATGATTACAGATGTCCCTTGTACCACAGGCGGGAAAGGGTTATTAGCTTTCCACGTTACAACGTCGACTGATGACGTATAATAAGCGGTGGTTGATGGAGGTCAGCGGTGGCTAACAACAATCGATGACGGTCGGCGGTAGTTGATAGAGGTCAGCGATGATCGACGGCGTTCAACGGTGGTCGGCGATGGTCGACAGAGGTCGGCGGTCGTTGTCGACGATTAGTGGGGGCCGACGGCGATCGACGATGGCGAGGATGATCTTAAACTTGTGCTCCTTCTCAAAACCTCAAGTTCTCTCTTAAGCCTCCCCCCTTTCATGTGAGGGGTGAGGCTATTTATAGTGTTTTGAGTGTAATTAACGCAGAAATATGAACCATTTTGATCGGACGGCCCAGAGAGCTTCCCTTAATTAAATGAAGTTTGATGGACATTTGAGTGCCTTAACGATGTCAGAATTGAGCAATCTTGGGTTCGTTGGATTTGTATTTTTGAGACACTCGATTCGACTATAAACTCGCTAAATTTGACATATGTTTGACAATTTAAAATACCTTTGGAAATCCTGTAGTAGCGGTTTAATGACTTGATCTGAGCCTGATTTGACTCGGATTGGACTAACTTTTATATCATTAGGTCTGTCTCATCGAGCCGATTAGTTTTACTATAATTTTGCTGAAATCGAAGCTTCGGATGACTCTTAATCAAAGTTTGAATGTTTCTTGTTCGAAAAATTGCATTGAGATTCGTGCTGGTTGATGGAAATTTGTTGGTGGCGTATCAGGTATATTCTAAGCTTTCTTCAAGCTTCTTTTTTTATTGTTGTTGGTTGTCCTTCAAGTTTCTTTCATTATCTGGTTTGTTGTTTTTTAGTATTGTTTTATCTATTTTCTTATTCTTCTTTGTGATGTTGGCTTGGGGTGTTTCTTTCTTTGGATTCGACTAGTGGTGCTGACATTTATCTTTACTGTTATATGTTTTGCATGTTATTTTTTCAGTTTGATGTATCCCCTTCTCTCTGATTTTGTTTTAGCTTTTTTGTCAATATTAGGTTTTTATAAGTTTTATTCTTGGTTTTATGGATGTCATTATTTTTTATCTTTGTTTGGTGATTGTTTTGTTTTCATTTCTTAGGTTTATTTTTAATTTTTCTTCGTATTTTTTTTATGTTGTTTTGTTTTTTCTTTTCCTGATAAGTTCTTTTATTCTTGATTTTTTGATTTAAGATTGATTTAAGTTTTGATGAATTTCAACTATATATTAAATTCAACCATATTTTCAATATTTAAAGTTTTTCAATTTTATATATTTATCAGCCTTATTAAAATTTTAATGTTCATTCTCACATAAGTTTTGAGCTCTTTTTCATTATTTTTAGAAGCTTTTTTAGGTTTTTTTTTTTTTTTTTTTGAATTCTTGGCGTGCATACTTTTCTTTTATTTGTTTGGTTTGATATTTTGTGTTACTTTGTCTCTTTATTTGTTTTTCTTCCTTCCTTTTTAAAATTCAACATGTAATTAACTATTTATAATTATTGATTTTAAATATTCTTTATCCTTGGATGGAATTTTCATCTATATATGCAAGTAAGTCCTAAGCTTTCTTTTTCGTTTCAAGGAGCTTCCATTTTTATTATTGTTGGTTGTGCTTCATTTTTGTTTCCTTAACTGTCTGTTTTGTTATCACTCAGTGTTGTTGTCTTGGTTCTTAATCTTCTTTGTAATGTTGTTTTATGACCTCGATTAAAGGTGTAAACGAGCGGAACACGAGCGAGCTGAGGTTTTGTTTGTGTTCGGCTTGTTTGTATTAATACATATTCAAAATCGATTCGTTTTCGAATTAAACTCGCAATGAGTCTGTTCAAATTCGGGTTGATATTATTTAGTTTGTTCCCAAGTCGAATTTGTTCATTTGTTTGCTCGATTTTAGCTCGAATTAAATAAGGCTCAGCTCGCAAGCCGAAATTTTTGCACAAGCTTTGGGATGTTCGACTTCCCACTCCCACGTGATATTCTTCCATTTGGGGGGTTATTTGCATTTCTAATGCCGAGACAAATTTAAACATGGGCCAACCAATCAATGCCTATGCATTTACATATCTAATGCCACCTAAATCTTATAATATATATATTAAAATAATATTAACAAATTTAATTTTTTTTATTATATCCAACCAAAATGAGTTGAACACAAATGAACAAACTTTTCATTTTGTTCGGCTCGTTTAAAAATAGAGCTCAAAATAATTGTTTGTGTTCGGACTGTTTGTTTAACGAATGAATCAAACATTAGCTACTTAACAAGCCGAACACGAGTTGTTCGTGAACGACGAGCTTTTTTGACAGCCCTAAACTCGGTTCCTTTGTGGCTCACTCTATTGTTTTTTTCTGTTTCCAGTGGCTGCAATACTTTTTAGTGCTCTTTTCTTTCACAGGATGTATCTTTCTTTGGTTTCGACTTGTGCTGCTGACTTTTATCTTCCTTGATATATANCCCCACACCAAAATTAGTGCCGACAGTGCGCTTTTCTTTCACAGGATGTATCTTTCTTTGGTTTCGACTTGTGCTGCTGACTTTTATCTTCCTTGATATATATTTTGCATTGTTACTTTTTAGTTTGCCTTCTCTCCTTCTCTTTGATATTGTTTTAGCTTTTTTGTTAATATTAGGTTTACATGTTTTATTCTTGGTATTTTAGATTTCATTACTTTTGATCTTTGTTTGGTGATTGTTTTGTTCTTCCTTAGGTTTATTTTTAGTTTTGCTTCTTTTTTGTTTTATTTTTTTTCTTCTTATGACAAGTTCTTTTATTCTTGATCTTTTCATTTTGTTGAGATTGTTTTGAGCCTTGATGAAATTCAGTTATATATTAAATTCAATCGTGTTTTGAGCCTTGATCTATTCATTACGCCTGGAAGAAATTTTAATGTTCATTTTCAGGTACGTTTTGAGCTGTTTTTCATGATTTTTTAGGAGCTTCCNTTGATTGTTTTGTTCTTCCTTTCTTAGGTTTATTTTTAGTTTTGCTTCTTTTTTGTTTTATTTTTTGCTTCATATGACAAGTTCTTTTATTCTTGATCTTTTCATTTTGTTGAGATTGTTTTGAGCCTTGATGAATTTCAATTANCTGTGTTCTTAGTTGTGCTTACTTGTCTTTTCTTTGTTGTCTTGTTTGATGTTCTTGTGCTTCTTTACTGTTTTTGTTGTTGCACTAGTTCGATTTTTCTTATTTCTATTGATGTTTCATGTCATCAATTCCTTAATGATTAGTTAGTTATATTCATTTGTGCATTCTACTGTTGTTCTTCTTTGTGTTTAGGTTAGTTTTTGCATATTAGGTGCTCTCTTGCCTTCTTAGAAAGATTCTCTCTATGGTTTTAATTGGATGTGCAAACTTTTTCTTCTCTCAGGAATGGCTTTCTAGTGATGTCTCTCATACATTTTGTTTTAGTTGTGGCTCAGTTGATGTTAGTAATTGGACTTGTTGTCTGTGTTGGGCTCTTCTTTTACGATATGTTGTTCCTTTTCAACTTTTTCATCTCTTTTTTTTTTTACTGATTATTGGCTAGTTTTTGTTAGTTATTGGTTTTTTATTATTGTTTTGGCGTGAATTGATATTTTGTCTTTAAGTTGTATTATTACTTTTTTTTAAAATAAAGCTGGGCACAACCCTCATCTTTTTCAAAAAAAAAATGTTAGATGATAGTTTGAAGTAATAATGATGTAAAGTAATATAAGTGCAAGTGTTTTAATTTTCATGTATTTGATTGAAATGAAATGAAATGAAAAAAAAATAAAGTTTAATTTTAGTGTAGTTTTCAAATACCATATAGGTCTTTTCGGGTGCATTATTTCTTCGCCCAAAATGAGCAAAAAATAAATATGATGCACTCCTTATCGTTCGCACTGGCTCTCCTTCCTGAGCGGTCGACCTCTTAATTCCTCAACATGGGTAGTTTCACTCGATTTTATCCTTCATTTGCCAATTTCACACTTGTTATACTCCTTGTGCAAATGGATTTCCTTCAAAAGAAAGTTCATATTTGCTCTCTTCTTCTATCATTATCAGACGTGCCCTGCGTATATACAAAAATGACTATATTCCTAAATACAAACTTTTTATGTGTATTGTAACACAAAAGTTAATACGCTAAACTGAACCCACCCGCCGAAGTGGCAAAACTAAGCCTACGTTTCTAAGTGGATGAATCTCATCTCTTCCATGAAGTTGATTCAAACAACCCAGGGAGGGACAACTATTATAGATGGTCATCATTACTAGAAAGGATGCAAGTTTATCATTCTTTAAGAGTCCCACCTGACATCGACAACACTGTCTTTTCACAAGACAATGGATGAGTATTGTATTATACTATATGTAATTTTTTTTTATTTTTTCATTTTTGTATAAAAGAAAAGTTAAGAAGAGGAAAGGAGGATCTTGGATCTTTTTGAGAACCTCTCTCTCTCTCTCTCTTTCTGTCTCACTCTCTCAAACACTATAATCTTGGAAACCTCCTTTGAGACATTTTTTTGGCTTTCTGGAGGTTCACATTTAATACACAATCCCTGAGACCTTCTCTCAAGCATAATATCTCTTCTATGAAAACACGGTATTTACTAATTTGTATGTACTCACGAGCGATAAGAGACCCTACGTCCTAAAAAAGTTTCAACATCTTAAAAAGGGTAGTGAGTGTGGAGTTCATACTCAAACTATATAAAAACAAATTTATCACAAAAAGAGAGACCAAGGAGAATGATGGCTTGCACCAAGGAGTTTGTAATGCAACAGATCAATGACCTGAGGGAACAAGCTCTAAAGGTCATGTAAAATACCAAATAGGCCACTAGATCCCGTTCTCAAACCGATCCCAGAACACATATTAAATCGTTAGGATCAATGACCCATAGGCAAGGGCCATTGAGGCAAGAACCACCAAGGTAAAAGGTATAAAAAAAGAACCACCGGAGCATCCTAGGAAAAACTTACCAAGAGCAACACCTAGGAGAGCTCTTGGTCCAATATTCTAGTAAGAAGAAGTGGAAAGAGGTGACCATAAATGTTTAGTAGAAGGGGAAGCTTCTGAAGCCTTGTATGTAGCGAAAAGAAGAAGAAGAAGAAGGTAAAGATTCACTATTGAGGAGAATAAAGAAGCCAAAAGAGGAAGAAGAGGATGAATACTATTAGAGAATATTTTATCCAGGGAGATCACAGAGCCAGGGTACCGAAGAAATTTAAGATTCAGTCTTTGGAATCTTACAATTAGAAATTTGACCCCACCGACCATTTATTTTACTTCATTCAAGTTAGAGATCAATCTTCTTAGAATAAACAATGCTTCAAAGCATCATTTTTTTTCTTTATGACACTAAATGAATCAATTTTACATTGGTTCAACAACATTCCAATAGGAGTCATCACTTCATTTAAAGAGTTCAAGCAAAAGTTTGTGGATCAATTTGTCAACACATAGAAGCTATCAAGGAACTCTCAAACCCTCCTAAAAAATCTACCAAAGACACCTGAAGAGCCTTAAAAGCTTCATCACTAGCTCTCATTTAGAGATGCAAGATGTCCACACTCTAAAACCCATCATCACCCACGTCACTCTGGTTCAAGGCCTCCGTGAGGGGATGTTCTGATACACGCTTTGTTTGCAAAAGCTAAAGACTTTGGCTAAGCTCTTGGAGCTTACCAATAGCTACATATATACTAAGGAGGAAAAATTTTATTTTGGTCTCTCCCAACTACAAGATTTCATGGAGAGGTTTTAGAGCAAGCCTCATGATGATTGCTAGAACCCGAAGAATAAATTTGAAAAGAAGTAATATTAGAATGCTTCCAACTAACATTTTTACTAGGAAAAAGGTGATTCCAATAAAAAGATTGGTCAAAAATAGGTTGAAGCTAAGTCAAGAGCAATCTTAGCTCCCTTATACTAAAGTCACACCTCTAAGATTCTTGATGGACGAGATAGTAGAGGTCATCAAAATAAAAATTTCTTCAAGAAACCCTTTCCCATGAAGGTGAGAACTTACGCCTATGATCCCAACATATACTTTATATATCACTAGGACCATGATCACAACACTGAGAAGTGTCAATATCTTTGTAACCTAATCGAAAGTTGATTAGGGTAGAAAAAACTGAAGGAGAAGTGTCAATACCCCTGAAGCTCGTACTATATTGTAGGGTAATACACTTATCAAGGGTAATAATAATGAGCACACTCTGACAAGGTGATGCCCAAAATTGTTGTGAAGTAAGTCAATCAATCACATAGTATAAATGTTGATCAAGTAATATATGAAATTGAGTGTGTGTATCGATCCCACAAGGATAGTGTCAAAATATTTATAATAAACAAAGTTCTATTGTATTGAACCACTAAGTCTAGCTTAAAGTGATCAAATGTCATATTGGAATCTAATGATCCTAAAATCACAGTAAACAAAAATGCCATAAAAAGTATTGAGTTTATCAAATATATAAGATTCATACTTCTGTGACACCAGTCAACTGGTTTTTTAATGCTTTCCCATGAAACCGATGCCATTTTAAACAACAAGGGATAAAAGTTTCTCCTTAAGCCTATGCCCAACTCAATTAAAAAGAAAAACTCATAAATTTAAGTTTCTCTTAATCCTAATGCTTTTCTCAAGATTTTTCTGATCCCAAGTATGTGTTGCAAAATTCTAACCACAATATGCAAATTCTAACAGGTTCTTGTAGTTAACCTACTCGTTCCACTACACAATGGACAGAATTCAAAATTTACGAGGCATTTTAACTTTCTCATTTCTTCCTATAAAAAGTAAATTACGCTGGAAGGTTAATATATCAACATCAAAAGTTCAAGCATCAAAAAAGAATTAAGGGAATAAAAAATTCATAGTATAAAAACCATAAGAAAATCACATCTCATTGTCACTAGAGTATGGAATAAAATTAACTACAATGCACTAGTAAAGAGAAAATGAACTTTGTTATTACGAGAATGAAAAGGAAACAATGCTAGAAGTAAAGAAAACTCACTACCAAGTCAATCAGTCTCCGTTCAATATAAATATTCATAGATCTCTCTCATACATATGCACTCAACGTCTCCTTACAATATCATCAAACTCCTAAAAAAACATGAAAAGAGAAGAATAAATAAGAAAAACATACTTTCGAGCAAACCCAATTGAGAAACTCATAGGGCTCCAAAGGCTTCCCTAAAACTTAGAGGCTTAGTCCCCAACAACAAAAGTGCTCCCATAATGATAAAAATAAGTTAAAATAGTTAGGTAGTGTATCAGAGATCCAAAATAGGCATCAAAACTCTTCAAAACCGTGGAACTGCAAAATTAAAGCATTTAAATGAGTTGACAAGCGCAGGTGCGCTCGTGTGCTACTATAATGCTTATGTTTATTACAACATGCTATGCTTACTACAATGCTCTCGTCCTAACATCCAATGTTGTGAGAGAAACCCGTCCAAATCAAATATGTCTAGTGATCAAACAAAAAAAATAAACACAAACAAAATACAACGACCTCATCTAGAACTAATCCTAAAACTTGCATTAATGTCCTAAGAGGAATCTAAAGGTGGTGTGTAAGTGTGCTAAAAAAGGGAGCCCATGCTAGGACTTAATATTTAAGTTGTAAATTTTAATTATTTTGTTAAATTTCATCAATGCGAAGCGTTTATCTTAAGTTTTAGTGTTTTTTTTACATTTCTATAAATTTTTATTAATTTTTTTTGTAAATTTATTTTTCAATTTGATTAAATGTCTTATATATGCTTATGAGACATAAATATGTATTTAGAGATTATTAATGCTTATAAGACATCATAAACCATTAAAGAAAGTAATCATGAATCTCATAAAGCAGAAAATACAAATTTTAGAATTTGTAAGTATTTTATAAATATTTAGAATTAAAATTTGGTTCTTTTTCACTTTTTTCAACGTTTTGTATACTATTTCAAGTTTGAAATGGTTAGAATTATTAAGCATTTTATAAATTTTTAGAATGAATTTTGGAGGTTATTATTGATTTCAAAAGTGCTATGTAAATTTTGCAAAATTTTGGATATATATCTATTTATTACATTTATTTGAATTTTAAGTACATTTGTGGTTGAAAATTCATAATAAATTCAATGATCTCTAAAATTCCTGAAATTGTACAAAGCCTAAGACTTTCAAGTCATTCAAAGTTCATTTAGAATTTTTATGAATTATTAATGTTATTTAATGTTCAAGTAATTTAAAGTTTATGAATAATTATTTAATGGAAAAAAATATTTTGTATTTATTATTTTCTTTCTTTTAATTTATTTTATTCATGAAAATTTGATTCAATTTGTTGTTTTAATGAAGGAGTTTTGAAGATTTTAATGTGTTAGGGCATATTTGCAATTTTTCTATTTTCATGTAAACAAATTTATTTCAAAGTGAATGTGAATTATTGTGTGTTTTTTTCTGTTTACAAGTAAATTATTTTAGTTAAGTGAGATTTTGAATTTCAATTATTCCATCATCAACAGTTTTGGAGGGTATATTTATAATTTTAGAAAATTACAAATGTTCCTATTCTTACTTTTAAATATGATTTTATTGGAGTTTTGGTTCTTTATCAGTGATTTTAATTC
>JXCR01145816.1:0-26548 GCA_002079205.1 Phalaenopsis hybrid cultivar
AGTTTGATTTCATACTTCAACGTCCTTCCGAAGCGGGCGACTGGATTTCGATTCCGGTGACCGACAGCTTCTTACGGGCAACCCCACAACCAAACCAACCCTCGAAATAACGCCGACAGCTTCTGGCGACTCCGCTGGGGACAAGCTTTTCTCTCCATACAAATCAAGAAATATTATCTTCACACATCAGTAATACGTCCATGTCCCTCTTGGACCAAATTACCTTTCTTTTGTTAGCATACTTTACCCATTTTCACCTTGGGAAAGTATAGTTAACTCCTTGGACTTCAGGACTAGCTGTTCAACCAACTTTGAACAAAGGGGTTCAGAAGGCCACTAAGGACTCTTTAAATTTTCATGTGGGGTCGGACCCCCAATGGGTGTGTTGGTGGATTAACTCCACCTGGGCATTTTTCTGCCCAGCGGAGTCGCACTGGGTCCTAAACTTTCTCACAACTCCTTTTCACATTTGTTTTGCTTCTTTTCAAATTAAATCAAATCGTGTTGTACTGCGCGCACTTCAAAATATTAATCAATTTTACACCCTTTTAAATAAANGTGGTTGTTTGCTTATGCAACGTAAATCCTCACCTTATCTTTAGGCCTTTGCATAGCCTTGCTATACAATATAAGCCCTAACTCGTCTTAGGATTCCAAGATTGTCATTTGTTACGACTTAAATCCCCATATCTTTCAGGCTATTTGTGTGATCATTTCACACAAATGTAAGCCCTAAATAATAAAATTGGCAGGATGAAACACTTAAAATACTTCTTCTCAAAGTTGAAGCCAAACATTAGGATAACTTGGGTAGTCACCGAGGTTCGCCTCTGGATCCATGACATCTCCTAGTTCTCCTTTCCTTGGATTCCACAATAAAATGTTCCAAATTTGAACCAATCCCCTTGCACACCTCTATGTCCGATTTTATTGAAGAGTCCCACNATCAGCTACAGAAACATCAAGCGATTGAGATTCTACTCAAAAGCATTCATGGACTAATAGCTTTCATGATTAAGGGACTCACCATCAAATCCTTCGAGAAGCTACTCAGTAAAGCCAACAGTCTGCAAGAAGAAATGAAGCACATTGAGCCACATGAAACCAGAGTGTTCTAAAAAAATCAGGGGTAGTCGCAACTGTTGACAAAGGAAAGCAACCGATAAAGATATGTGCAGAGGATCATCGTCAGTCTTCATCACAGTACCCTTAGAAACAAAGCAGTCAATCCAACCAACGGCCGTCTCAGGAGGGATCACCTCGAACAGCGGGTAAAATAATATCCCTGTTAGAGCGACAGAAAGTTGTTTACTTCTTCAAAGATGAAGCTATACCTAAAATATTCAAAAGCCTAATGAAGAAATCAGAATTCAAACTACCTGATCCAAAGAAACCTGAAGAGGTGGATAAGAAGAATGAACCAAATAAATTCAAACTGCCTGATCCAAAGAAACCTGAAGAGGTGGATAAGAAGAATGAACCAAATTAATTGCCCAAACCACCGATTGCTTGGGCACACTATAGACAAGTGTTTCGTCTTTAATGAATGGATCAAGAAGAACCTCAAGGAAGAGAATATAACAATCCCGAAGGAGTAATTGAGAGAACCTGAAAAAGGTTCCATAAACATGGTTTCAGCTGAGTCAATCTCCCCAATTGATCCGTATGTCGGAACGGATGGATGGACTACAACTAGGGATGAACTCAAAAGGGTCCTCGATCAAATGCAGGATTCATCAAAGCAAGCTTCTACAAATACCGAAGAAGGATGGAATGAAGTATGGAGCAGATCATCCAAGAAGATACTAAACAAGCTACAGTCTGCATCAAAATAAGCCTCCATTCAGAGTCTGCAGCATACCGAGCCCAAGATGAAGATTTCACCAGAAAATCCGTCATCGTTCTGGACGAAGAACAAGAAAAAGAAAAGTTTCACTACCAAGATTGATAGCATGGGGGGTAGGATAGGGGCTGCCTCTACTAGATTTGTTGTCTCGGATTCGGGGAAGAAAGTCCTTGAACACTTGACTGTGGATGATTATCTTTTTGTCCCTCCGGGGACTTTTGAATATAATGGTTGTGATTTTGGCTACGTTTTGACTATTTTTGGTAATAACGTGACTGATTATGACCAAGCTAGTTGTGATCTCGATCCTCAAAATGATCCTCAAATCGTACTAGAGTCCGATGAACTTGTTGTCAAGTTTAAAGAAGACATCAACGATAGTGCTTGCGACAACACCGATAACGAAGAGCCAACTCTCGAGCGTCATGGTACACCACTCGCCATCAACTTAGATCTCTCCGACGAAGAGGAAAAGACACCGGAGGNGTCTACAAACTAACCTCTACTTTCAGTGCTTGCACTAAGGATTACAAGGTTTTTGGCCATATAGCTAACCCTAAAACCTTCCATTTCAAAGCCCGCTGCGATGGCATACCCAACGCTGACCTTTTCTTGCAACCTGCCGACGGATCGCAACGCCCGTAACGTCGCTCCCACCATCAAGTTTGGAGCAGAATTTGAGGACCTCAAGGTTATCCTTGGGAAAGCCCCGTTCGTGGTAATGAAGATCGCTGCCCCGGAAGTTCAAGAACCGTCTGCAGAACTCAGTTTGAACTGCCTTCAAGACTTCCCTGCCTGCAAGAAGGCTAAAGCTACTGCTGACATGACACCCGTCAAACCCGCTAGCCCCGCTGCTTCTAAGGGGAAAGAGGTAATGATTGTTGAGAATCTAATTGAGGGATTAACTGTCCCACCACCTGTGTTTGAGATCAGATCAAGTTTGAGGACTGTACCTCTGACCCGTACTCAAAGGAGGAACCGCAATAGGAGAATTAGGAGGGCCATCAAAGCCAGAATCCTGAAAAATACACCTGATGAAGAGGAGCCTCATCAAGTTGAAGAGGTAATACCAAAAATTTATCCACTCCTACGAGGGAGTAGAGTCCATCCCCTGACAGATACTGATGGATATGAGAGTATCCGAAAGATTGCTGCTACATTGCCATCACCTCATGAACATGGTGAGAAGGGAAAGAAATCCAGCCTCATCACCTGAGTTAGTGCAGTCTTCAGAAGGCTTGCTATTAAAGAAGGATGTTCTGTTAGTGAATTACTTAAACGAGTGGGATATGCAATTTCCCCTCATATGAAGAATGAAATTTTGAAGGATATTAAGTCCGGTAGAAAATCTCGTAGGTCGACTATAGAGTCACCTACCCGAGTTCCCGTCTGGCTCCATTTGGGAAACCGAGTTGATACTGCTATAGTCATCACTGACCATACCACCACCAGGACCACAGGTCGCCGGCCGATTAAGTCGAGATTTGGTCCGAGGAGCTTACCGATCATTCTTGCAATCATGGAAAGAAAGACAAGATGATTACCTGACACTGTAGCCGGTCTACACCATGGGGATCATACCTTCCCTGGACATACCGATGTCTCTACTAAGACGCCCCATCCTGAGGCATCATCATCAAAAAGGAAGAAGGTATGGATACCTAAGGTCGCTGTACCGATACAGTCTAGTGAGCCTGCAAGACAGAAAGCAAAACCAGTGCCTGAAATATCTGACATCGTCGCGACAATAGCCAGCGAGATGGAGGAACAAGTTGAAGATTTCCATCAGGGTCCTCCAGATCTTAAAGCAAGCAAAGAATCGATAATTGAAGAAAAAGTTGAGAAACTCAAGATTGAGATTTCTGAGTTGGCTCGAGAACACAGAGTTTCCGTCGATAGTGACAATGAGGATTTTGATTACAATGATTACTTGGAGGAAGATTTCATGGATGTTCATGTAATTGAAACCAGAGCTACCACATCTGCGTGCGAGGCTCAACCTCACACTGAAGAGAACGCCGTCGATGAGCTGCATAGGGTTATCCTCCTCAGGGATAAACAAGTTGTTCTACTGGAGAAAATGATAGAAGAAATGACTGTAGCTATGACTACCATGGCCACCATTCAGGGAAAATCACAAGCACCACGATTGGCTTCTCCAGAGATTAATCAGCCAGAAATCATACACATCGCATAAGGGAGGCTACTTCGACAGACAAAGAAGAACAACCAAAGAAGGATTCTCCATCAAGTGCCAGGCATGACAAAGAAGAACAACCGAAGAAGGATTCTCCGTCAAGTGCCATGCCAGAAAAAGAGTTCAAGCAAATGGTTGAACAAGTACGGGATGCCTTAGCCCAGTCCAAGGGCAGTGCATCAATTTTAAAGGGTAGACCTTACCCGGAGGAGTTTGATATTGTGCCTTTCCCCAAGGGATTTGTGAGCCCAAACTTCAAGATATTCGATGGGACTGGAAATCCCAGACAGCACATAGCACATTTTTGAGCCAATAATGGCAACACGAGGAATAACGAAGCTCTACTCTNCGATTAACCTTGGGACTGAAGAACGACCCCGACCTACATTTATAAGTTCTCTACTTGATGTTAAAGAGTCCGTAGAACTGGTCAAACTACTAGCAGAATTCAAAGATTGCTTTGCGTGGTGCTACGACAAAATGCCAGGACTGTCAGCAGAGGTTGCAGTCCATAAACTTGGGGTGGACAAGAATGTAACCTCAGTAAAACAAGCCTAAGAGAATGCGCCTCGAAATAGAACAACAAGTCATCGCCGAGGTAAAGAAATTGATGGACGCCAACTTCGTTAAAGAAGAGCAGTACCCCATGTGGTTAGCCAATGTTGTACTTGTTAAAAAGAAAAATGGGCAGATCCGTATTTGTGTCAACTTCAGAGATTTGAACAAGGCATGTCCAAAAGATGAGTTTCCACTACCTATACCGGAAATGATGGTGGATATCGCTTCAACACATGAGATTTTCTCCTTCATGGACGGATCGTCGGGGTATAACCAAATTAAGATGGCTCTCGAGGATGCAGTACTTACATCTTTCAGAACACCAATTAGAATCTTCTGCTACACGGTGATGTCGTTCGGCCTAAAGAATGTCGGAGCAACATATCAGCGTGCAATGAGGAAGATTTTTGATGACCTCATTCACAATCAAGTAGAATGCTACGTGGATGATCTGGTCATCAAAAGTAAATAAAAAATAGACCATTTATATGATTTGAGGATTTTGTTTGAACGGTTACGATAATATGACCTTAAAATGAATCCCTTAAAGTGTGCCTTCGGCGTCACCTCCGGGAAATTTCTAGGATTCGTTGTCCGTCATCGGGGAATCGAGTCGACCCGGATAAGATTAAAGCTATCTTGGAAATGCCTCCCCCTAAAACCTTGAAGTAGTTACGTTCCTTCCAGGGGAAGTCGGCATATCCGAGATACTTTATTTCCAATCTCTCAGGTAGGTGTCAGCCTTTCTCGGCATTAATTAAAAAGGACGCCAAATTTATTTGGGAAGAAAAATTCTAGCGGGCCTTTGAGGACAGTAAACAATATTTAATGACACCTCCTGTTTTGACAGCCCCTATCCCAGGGAAACCGTTCATACTTTATATCGCAGCTTTAGATGACTCTCTTGCAGCCCTCTTAGCCCAAGTCAATGAAGAGGGAAAAGAAAATGCGCTCTACTATTTGAGTCCTCGTCTAATACCGACGGAGGTAAGGTATCTACCTATTGAGAAGCATTGTCTGGCATTAATTTTCGCCGCTGAAAAGCTCAGACATTACATGCTTTCTCATAAGGTCACCCTAATTTTGAAAGTTAATCCTTTGCAATATTTGATGACCCGACAACACTCTCCGGACGTTTAGCGAGATGGTCAATGATCTTATTGCAATTTAATATAACTTTTGCCCCTCCGTGCTATCAAGGGACAGCTTTTAGCAGACTTTCTCGCTGCACAGCCACTGCCAGCTAGGTCCTCTCTCAACGACGAGTTACCAGATGAGCAAATACTACAAATGGAATTTTCTAGTGCGCAATGCTGGGAAATGTACTTCGATGGTGCTTCATCAGCCAAGAAAAATAAGGGATCAGGTACAATTATACCAGGCAAGGCAGGGATCGGTTTGATCTTTATCACGCCGGATAAGGGTATGTTGAGGTTTTTGGAGCCATGTACCAACAATGAAGCAGACATCGAATTGGAATTAGTAATTTCAATGGATATAACGAGTTGCCATTTATGGTGACTCTCAACTTGTTATCCAGCAAGTCGCCGGACAATAGAGAATTCTAAAACCAAGATTAGCAGAATACCATCTGTACGTGATGAAACTCCTAGAGCGGATTCCTGAGGTGACTTTCTACCGGATTCCTTGAGGAGATAATGCTCATGCCGACTCTTTAGCAAAACTTGCTAAGGAAATGGCGTGTCCCTCGGAGGATTCCATCAAAGTCATGGTGCAAGGAAGACGAGTCTTGTCTCGAAGTGACTTCGAAACCTTTCATAAACTTGGAAAAAAAGAAATCATGAATACAGGTACAGACATCAGCGAAGATTAGCGCAAGCCATTAATAGAATATTTACATACTGGAAAGATGCCAGAAGACAAGTCTGAGGCACACCACATCACAAGAAGGGCCATGTCTTATGCCATGGTGGGAAATGTTCTCTACAGAAGATCGTTCGACCAAATGCGGCTACGGTGTTTGAGTAGAGCCGAAGCACAGAATATTGTCAAAGAAGTACATGCCGAATTTTGTGGCGCTCACCAGTCAGGACCAAGAATGAAAATGAAGATCAAAAGACTCAAATATTATTGGCCAGCAATGATGTCCGATTGTATGGAAACAACTAGAAGATGTCACCAATGTCAGGTGCATGGGGTGGTCTTACACCAGCCTCCAAATGTGCTGCACGCAATTGTTGCCTCATGGTCATTCGAGCGTTGGGGCATAGACATAATAGGTCCGATAGACCCTCCATTCTCTAAAGGACACAGATTCATACTTGCCACTACAGATTACTTCTCCAAATGGGCAGAGGCAGTACTGTTACGTGAGGTCATGACACAGCACGTCCTTCCATTTTTCAAGAGCCAAATCATATACCGTTTTGGAGTACCTCAAAGAAGAATCTCTGACAATGGGGCAGCTTTAAGAAGTACGAAGATCAACAATTTTATCAAAAGACATGGGATAGATTGGAGATACTCTACAATTTACTATCCCAGAGCAAATNTGGACATTAGAATATTTGGACTTCGACTTTCAGGAGCTCGTCCCCGATAAGATGATGTTAAGAGGATTCAACCAAAAGGGAGAAAGAGCACTTGGACCAATTTCATTACTTATGAAAGTTGGAGAACTTGTAACAACCGTTAAATTTCAAATCATCAACGCCGAGACCTCTTTAGACACTCTGTTGGGTTGACCGTAGATTCATGAGCATAACAGGATTCCATCATCCCTACATCAGTGCATTAAATACCGGAAAGATGGTCAAGAAAATTGCATCAGAGGAGACCTACAACCGTTTTCAGTGCATGAAGTTGGTATCCATGAAGATGCTGCCTACTATGCGCCTCCAAAGAAGACTATCTTTCCGCGCAAAATTTTGGCAAACAAAGATAAAGATTTAGAGGGATCACAAAAAGAAGGCCATACAACTCCGCTTCAACAACCTTCTACCACTCTCTTACAATTAGTTGGTGGCGGTTCTTCTAGTTCACGCACCAGAGGTCGAGGCCGGGGATGCGGACGAGGAAAGATCAATTTAATTGTTGAACAGACTAGGCCAACTATCAACATTGGTGATGAAGACAGTTCTGAAGATGAGGTAATGATGACAAAACAGAAGAAGCCTTCGTACGAGATATCTCTAGAAGGTACAGAGAGAAATGAATATGAAACAATGTATGATCGGATAAACCACTATGTGAATACTATGACCCTTACTCCTCCTCAAAAGGTCGAGAGTTTGGAGGTTTAGGATGTCCGTAGTGTTGGTTCAAAGCCGATCAAATTTTACCGCGCTTCTACCTCTACCGAGCTTGAAAAAACATAGATGTTGATTCTAATGAATTAATGGAATTGCCTTTTGGTTCTCTATGTGTTTAAAAGTTAATTCAACAGGGACATTTACCAAAACAAATGCCAAAAGATAAATTTCAACTCTTTGAANTAGAAGAAAGCACAAAACTCAGGTCTGAAGAACTGGAGAGCCTCGAGGGAAAGCAATTGGAAGCACAACAACATTTGGAGCTCTACCAAGCAAAGAAGGTACAAGCCCATGACAAATTGGTCTGCCCATGGACATTCAAAATTGGAGACCTCGTACTCGTGCTCAAAATACCTATTCTTGCTCGCTGCAAAATAGGTGAAAAATTTGAGCCAACTTGGGAGGGACCATTTGTCGTTGAGAAGGCTTATACAGGAGGAGCCTACCAGTTAGTGGACTTCCGGGGTGAAAGACCCATGTTACCGATAAATGGACGATACCTGAAGACCTATTACATAACTTAATGCTGCTTAATTCCGCTTACCTCTGCTTGACTTTGCTTCCTTTGAAATTTTGAAACCTTGATTGTTTTAGGGTTATCTATATGGTCGTGTGTTTATGACCGGGTCCAAATTTTGTAATTAATCTCATATTTAATGAAAATTTTCAGAAAATTTTTGAACTTCACACGTTCTCCTTTCTACTTTTGGATTTAAATATTTCATTAAATTAAAACAAACTCACACATAAAATGAGTAATCTTTTTCACCAAAACAAACTGAAATTTACTTTAATGAGTACTCTGTTTTGTTCTTGTTCATGCCAAACTTCAGCCCACTGATGTTTCTTTCTATCGTCTGCAGAAAAATTACAGGAAAGAGGTTGATCTTTGCCTTCCGGGAAGGCTGGAACCTTGCACTAAACGAAGAGATGGTGCCACAAGGAGGTGTCATAGATTTTGACATGGATTTCAACCAGATCGATATGGACTACAACGGTCCGCTAATGGGCGTATCAAAAATGAAGATAAGAAGGGACTACCCTCACTGTTGAGGGTGACCACTCAGGATGACGCGTCACGTAAGGGTAAAAACGTGATGTAGAACAAGATCCGATGGAGGGGCCTAGCCGACTGCCCTCCATGACGGCTACTCCGGCAAAGGGCAGAACAAGATCTGATGGAGGGGCCCAGCCGGCTGCCCTCCATGACAGCTACTTTGACAAGGGGCTTAATAGCCGCCCATAGTGAACAACTTCCAAATACTCCACTCCGCAGGACACAACGCTGAAATGTGAGCCGGAAGAAACAAAGAGCCTTTCTGCGACAGGAGAGCAAGCACCAAAGAAACGCAAGCGGTTTTCTTACCCCCATTCCTGAGGGACATATCTACGATCCAGAGCTGAGAGAGACTTTTGCCAGTCTGCCTACTATAGACGAAGAATCAGGATTTTTAACAGGATCAGATGTACACCCGGTCCCAGATATCTTGTGCAGAGGTTGCCCAACATGCAACGTCGAGACACCAGCCAGGACATCAATGACAGGCGCATTTGTAGAATGCCCGGACTGTAGTGTCCTACATCTACAGCATTTCAGTACCTTAGAAGAATATGCTGTAAGCACCAACGAGTCTCAGACTCCAGATTTTGTGGCAAATGCACCATATGTCCCACTGGGGATGGACCGGTGCGCATCATGGAGCCTAGGATCATACATCTCGCTTGAGGCAGAATCTCATATCCTGGATTGGCCAGCACCATTTTGGATTCTCGCCGAGGCCCGGAGGAAGGAACTTCCTAGGCAGCTGCCAGCTCCCGGTATGGTGGAATATTAGAAAATAAGCAAGGTAAACAAAAGAGAATTCGAATTCTATGAAGAGGTTCAAGAAAGTTTATCAACATATTGGAAAGCCTGGAGTTATATACCAGGGTTTTCTCTGAAACTGATAAAAGAATCATTCTGGATTGCATATTTGATTTGAGAGATAGAGGTCGAGCAGGCCTTCTCATGGAAAGAACTTACTCCGAGCCAAAGAAATGGATGCGGGGAAAAGGAAGAATCACCATCCAGTGCGGATGTTGCTACAATTTTATAAATGACAGACAGGGGAATCCACCTGGGATTTTCAGATACGACCAGGTGGATCCGTTACCACCGATGATAAAGTGGATGATAAAGAGAATGGTCAAGTGGAATATCCCACCCGCCACTTGCATTCCTAACAATGCATCATAAACATTTACAAAGAAGGTGACTGCATTCCTCCACACATTGACCATCATGACATCCTTGAAACACCACTAAGCCTAATTATGATTAAAATTTGGCTAAGAGTTCAAATTACTCTAACTTTCCCCCTTAAGGGTCTTCACCCACATAATTCTTAAATTGAATGACAAATAATAATTACCCCTTTTCTTAGGGATAATTGAGACATCAATGTTCACTGGGTAATAAGGGTATTTACAGGATGAACCAATAAGCAACATAATGAGTTTAAATAGACTCGAGGCTTTTCACTAGTTGGTGAGAGAGAGGCATGGACCTGCTTCCCCCTCTTAACTTGTTGGATACCTCAGAGGCCTATTAAACTTAATATTCTTTGCATAAAGAAATCATCCTTAATTAAACTTTTAAGGACTCACCATAATATGACGTAGGATTAGGAAAATTTTACCTTTCCTGCTCTTCATAAACTGCTTTAACATGCATTTTAAGTTTCAGGTGATGGAACGAGAAGACTCGCCAGGTACACTTTTATAGTTTTTTTTTAGCGTTGCTTTTCTTGTACTTTCATACTGTACTTTTATACCTACAAATTTGCATGCTAAACAACGATTTCACCCTGCATGAAAACTAAAACCATCAGGATAGCCATATGCTAAACAACGATCTCACCCTGCATGAAAACTAAAACCATCAGGATAGCCACATACCCAAAAACTAAAACTAAAATCAACTAAAATAAAATTCACCGCCACAATATTCAAAATATAAAACAACTCAAAATTTAATCACAAACATCACACAAAACCACAACTTCCGACATTCAAAATATAAAACAACTCAAAATTTAATCACAAACATCACACAAAACTACAACTTCATTTAAATTTAGATGTCTCTATTGGATGATTGGGAATCCCTTGGAGGAGGTAACCTACGGTTGCTAACGAGGCTTCCCACGATTGAAATGAAATTATGAAACTCATTAAGTTGGGTTTAGTATGTTCATTTGAACTAAGTGAATCCAATAGAAAATAGTGATGCCAGAACGAGGGAACCATAGGATTCTAACCGGTGACGTTCTAATCAACTTTAATATGCCCTCATAAAATATAAAGAACTTCAACCATAGGGCCACCTGATTTAATATTATAACTTGACACACTAGATAACTCAAACTCGTCACGGCAGGAGCTTGGATCTAGCATGGTGGGCAGCACGACCATCTTCAACAACAAAACCTATATTCGCCAGCTAAACCAATCTTCCTTCCTTAGACTTAAACAACAAAGCCATAGGACTTCGAGGTTGTTGCTTATGCAACGTAAATCCTCACCTTATCTTTAGGCATTTGTACAGCTCTACTGTGCAATCTAAGCCCTAACAAATTATGCAACGTAAATCCTCACCTTATTTTTATGCCTTTGCATAGCCTTGCTATACAATATAAGCCCTAACTCATCTAAGGATTCCGAGGTTGTCATTTGTCACGACCTAAATCCTCATATCTTCCAGGCTATTTGTGTGATCATTTCACATAAATGTAAGCCCTTAATAATAAAATTGGCAGGATGAAACACCTAAATACTTCTCCTCAAAGTTGAAGCCAAACATTTGATAGCTTGGGAAGTCACCGAGGTTCGCCTCTGGATCCATGGCATCCCCTAGTTCTTCTTTCTTTGGATTCTACAATAAAATGTTCCAAATTTCAACCAATCCCCTTGCACACCTCTATGTCTGATTTCTTTGAAGAGTCCTACCCTTTGAAATTCCTTGAAGATAATATTTCCTGATTTTTATCGAGAGTCTTCTTAAGTGACTTTGGTCATGTAGGATGTAATTAACTATAGGGGCTTGCCCTTATAAGAAGCATGTCCGAACCCAGCTTAATATAAACCCTATTTAATCATTTATACTAAATAGGGGAACTTGTCGGCAAATACAAAGGTTTCGCAGACCAAACGGACGTCATACTTTCCTTAGTTTATTTGATTGAGCCTCATCCTCAAGTCTTGTGTTTATCCTTCGGGATAAATACAGGATTTGAGGTACAATGCTCTTTCATTTTAAACTATGAAAAATATGGGGTCAGTTTGATTTCATACTTCAACGTCCTTCCAAAGTGGGCCACTAGATTTCGATTCTGGTGACCGACAGCTTCTTACAGGCAACCCCACAACCAAACCAACCCCCAAAATAACACTGACACTTATGCAACGTAAATCCTCACCTTATCTTTAGGCCTTTGAATAGCCTTGCTATACAATATAAGCCCTAACTCGTCTTAGGATTCCGAGGTTATCTTTTGTGACAACCTAAATCCTCACATCTTCCAGGCTATTTGTGTGATCATTTCACATGAATGTAAGCCCTAACTAATAAAATTTGCAGGATGAAACACTTAAAATATTTCTCCACAAAACTGAAGCCAAACATTAGGATAGCTTGGGAAGTCACCGGAGTTCTCCTCTGAATCCATGACAACCCCTAGTTCTTCTTCCTTTGGATTCTACAATAAAATGTTCCAAATTTGAACCAATCCCCTTGCACACCTCTATGTTTGATTTCGTTGAGTAGTCCTACCCTTTGAAATTCCTTGAAGATGATATTTCCTGATTTTTATCGAGAGTCTTCTTAAGTGACTTTGGTCATTTAGGATGTAATTAACTATAGGGGCTTGCTCTTATAAGAAGCATGTCCGAACCCAGCTTAATATAAACCCTATTTAATCCTTTATATTAAATAGGGGAACTTGTCGACAAATACAAAGGTTTCGCAGACCAAACAGACGTCATACTTACCTTAGTTTATTTTGATCGAGCCTCATCCTCAATTCTTGTGTTTATCCTTCGGGGTAGATACAGGATTTGAGGTACAATGCTCTTTTATTTTAAACTATGAAAAATATGGGGTCAGTTTGATTTCATACTACAACGTCCTTCCAAAGCGCGGGATTTTGATTCCGGTGACCGACAGCTTCTTACGGGCAACCCCACAAACAAACCAACCCCCAAAATAACGCCGACAGTCATGTTAAGACATTTGTAGAAAGACTGAAAAAATTAATGGCCGACATCAAAGAACTATCAACATGGAGAAAGGAAAATTCTTCAAATGACCCAAGTGAAGAATGGTGAAAATAAAATGGTAGATACACGAGCTACTTCCGCACCACGAGAACTACCTTTGCCAGCCGAAGAAAATGTAATAGAAGCAAATTAATCATCTCAAACAAAAGATTGATGAAAATATGAAAACATTTCAAAATCCACCACAAACAACTGCTTTACCTGCTGTTGAAATCATTAGAGCTGAATAAATACATATTCTCAAAGAAAGAAGAGAACCAATAGAAATTAAGGAAAGCACAAAAAAATATAAAGATTTCATCGAGAATGGAACCCTGAAAAAAGAAATTACACAACTTGGAGAGTAAAAAATGAATGAAACAATTGTCCAGGTGAGGGTCAGATCATTAATTCCAAAGGGTAGGCCCTATCCGGAGGAATTTGATTCTGTCCAATATCCTAGGGGTTTTGTTCCTCCTCCTTTAAGATATTTGATGGAACTGATAACCCTCATCAACATCTGGCATAACATCATATAATGGTTCCATAAATTCTTTAACAACCTTGCAGGAGTTGCTTTTGACTGATATGCAAAACTTCTCAATGATTCTGTTAAAACATTTGCTGAACTCAAGAATCTCTTCATCCAACGATTCGCTAGAGCATAACATCATATAATGGTTGGAGACTTAGTGGTGGAGAAAAACTTGTGGATTACATTTGCGCTGGAGAAATCCTAGCATGAAATGTGAACCATAACTTCAGGAACAGCACAGAGTTGAAATTCTAATAAAAAATATCCATGGTCCCATTGCATTCATTATTAAAGGATTTATGATAAAAACTTTTGAAAAAACACTCAGAAAAGCTGTCAACCTTAAAGAGGAAGCTAAGAAAATGAGTGTAACAGAAAAGACCGAGAAGAAAAAATTGGTTAAGGCATTTGAAAAGAAATCAAGAAATGTCTCAACAATAGACTAGGGCAAGAAAGTGATGCAAGTGCAACCCGAGCAGAAGAAGCAACGATAAAAAATAAATCAACAACAATCGCAGTAGCCTTCACAACTGTAATTTCAGCAATCAAGCCCATCACCGAAAGACAAGAAATCGATGTCCGAGAGGATGAACAAAGAATATCCATTCAAGACAGAAGCAATCAGGAAGATATTTTGTAGTTGGTTGAAAATATTGGAATTCAAATTGCCTGAAGTTAGAAAATCGGGAGAAGTTGATCTAAAAGATAATCCCAATTATTGTCCTTATCATAGGATGCTTGAACATAAAATCAAAGAATGTTTTGTCTTCAAAGATTAGTTGGAACATAACTTCAAAGATCAGAATATAGTGATTTTGAAGGAATATCCGAAAAACCTGAAAAAGGTTCAGTTAATATGATTTCATTTGATAAACTTATTCTTAGCGATCCTTCCAACGATGATAGTAATGACAATACTGCTCAGGGCAAATCTCTTGAGATGAGTTTTGGGGACTTCCAAATCACTCAAGATTTGACATCGATGATAATGGAATCCTTTAAGAAAGAAAAGGAAAAGAAAAAGAAAGAGTAAGAAAGGGTCAGAGGTCTTTTAGACATAGAGGCTACTATTCCTTTTGTATCTTCCACTTTTTGTATTCCTCCACACTCTAGTAGGATTGTTGCCTCGGATGAAGGGAGAAAATCCCTTAGGTAGGTAAATTTGTATGACTTTCTCTTTACCTCTACTATGAATAATAATACTTCTAATTTTGCTTAAATCTTGTCTATTTCTGATACTACCCTTGAAAATAAACAATCCAATTTTGATCCTGTCTATGATACTCAAATCGTACACAATCTCTATGAGTTTAACAATAATCAAGACAATGACAGTTCTATTAACAATGAAATTGGAGATGACAATAGGATGCTCAAACTATAAGGAATGTCAATTTCCATAAAATTGGAACTCTTTGACTCAAATGACACACTGGAAAAAATAATTGAAATCAACTTGCAAAGCAAAAGAGTTCTACCTCCAAAAGAGAAAGAAAGACCAATAGTAGCACCAAAAAAAATCGGTCCTCTAGTACAAGAAGAATTTTCAGAAGGAAAAAAGGATAGTTCCCATAAAAAGGTGGACTGTAACGTATTAGCCCATGCAAGAAAATTGAAAGAAAATTTGAGCATTTAGGATGCCCTTATCTTGTCTTAAAAAATAAGGGAATCACTGGAATCTCTTAGATCAAGAAATTTAGCTATCTCAACCCACTAGTACTTCTTCAAACGGGGCTTACTCATTGGAAGGACAGACCAAAATAACTGTCTCTGACAATGACTTGTTTCTCGGTACAACCAAACATAATCATCCATTATACATCATAATGAATATTAATGACACTACACTTTTGAGAGTATCTAATGATCTCAGTGCCTCAATTAACTTCATGAACCTGAGAACACTCGCATATTTGGACATCAAATCTGTCAACTAACAAGAGATAAAATGATATTACATAGATTCATCCCTCAGGGAGAACGTGTTATTAATATAATTACCTTGCTTTTGAAAATGGAAAATTTCGTGAGAAAACCAAAATTCCACATCATTGACTCTAAAACTTCCTTTAATGCCTTACTTGGTAGACCATGGCTCCATGAGCATAAGATGGTCTCCTCTTCATTAAATCAATGCTTAAAGTTTCTACAAAAAGCATAGGAGTGTTGCATTACAGGAGATTTATAACCATTCTCAGTACATGAAATCGGTGTACATGAAGATGACACATACTATGCTCCAATAGAGAAAATGTTATTATCTAAAAATGTAGTAATAAATACAGAAAAAGGATAAAAATGAGAAAATGAGTGAAAATGATCACAACAAAGAAGAACAAGTTGATAGAGATTTTTCTTCAACACCCACGAAGGATAAGAACTCTTATCAGACTAGCATCCAAGGTCGAGGTCGAGAACGAGGATGAGAGAGGGAAAATCCAAAAATTGACATGAACAAATCATCAAAGTTTAAGATTTGTCTGAACTCTGAATAAGAAAAAAAAAAGAAAGTCAATGTTAACAATTTCAAAAGAACCACAATTCAAGATATTTCTATAAGAAGAAGATAAAGAAAAATAATTTGAGTCCATCAAATATTAAGAATTTAGTGGTCAAATTTGGGTTCTACTTCTTCTACTTTTGAGACAAATGTAAAACAAGAAGAATAAAATCATATTAAATCAATGAAAATCTCTTTTGAACTTTATCCTTTATGTGTTCAAAAACTTATTCAAAATGATTTGATACCTAAATAATGGACATTAGATCAATCTTATCATTTTGAACATTTATGGAATAACAACAAAAGAAATCAAAAATCTAAAGAAAGTATTTGGTTTGATACCCCAAAACCTGTAGATGACACAGAATTTTGCCTAGTTGTCACCGAAGGAGCTGATTATGAGCAAACATCTGATCTTACAATCAAAGAGGCATCACCACAATTTGAAGAAGATATCAATTTGATAGTGGATGGACTAAAATAAACAAATTTAGGAATGGAAGAAAAATCTAAAACTGACTGTTATTAGTTCCTTCTTTAATGACATTGAAGAAAAAGAAATAGTTCATCAATTGAAAGAATACAAAGACTGATTTGCCTGGAGTTACAACGAAATGCCAGACTCGCCCCAGAAGTCGCAATCCATAAAATTGGGTTAAACCAAACTTCAGTTCCAGCTAAACAAGCTCTAAGACAAATGAGAGTTGAAATAGGTCAACAAGCCATTATTGAAGTTAAAAAATTAATCGATGTCAACTTTATTTGAGAAGAACAATACCCGACATGGATGGCTAACATAGTGCCAGTAAAGAAGAAAAATGGTCAAATTTGGGTCTGTGTAGATTTTAGAGAACTAAACTAGGCTTTTCTAAAGGATGAATTTCATTTACCAATTCCAAAATTGATGGTCGACATTGCATCAACACATGAAATATTCTCCTTAATGGATGAATCATCTAGATATAATCAATTCAAAATGTTTCTAGAAGATAAACTGAACACAGCTTTTAGAACACGCATCGGAATATACTCCTACAAATTAATGTCTTTAGATTAAAGAATTTTGGTGCTAGCTTCCAAAGGGATATGACACGCATCTTCAACAAACTTATCCACAATCAAGTTGAATGTTATTTAGATGACTTGGTTGTCAACAATAAACAAAAAGATGATCATGTGCATAATTTGAGAATCATCTTCGAGTGATTACAAAATTTAATCTTAAAATAATTCCCTTAAAGTGCGCCTTTAGTGTCACCTCGGGAAAGATTTTACGATTTGTTGTTCGACATCGTAGGATCGAATTTGACCCCCTAAAAATTGAAGCCATTTTGAACATGCCTCCTCCAAAAAAATTAACCCAACTACGATCTTTCCAAAGAAAACTAGCATACATGCGATGTTTCATTTCCAATCTATCAGGTTGGTGTCAACCTCTCACCACCTTGACCAGAAAATATACCAAATTTCTGTGGAATGAAAAATGCCAACACGCCTTTGAAAATATCAAAAAATATTTGATAAAACTTCCTGTTCTAGCAGCCCCTGTGTTAGGGAGACCTCTAATCCTCTATATTGTGGCATTAGACAACTCCCTCGGAGCATTACTGGCTCAAGTTAAATATGAGGGCAAAGAAAATGTATTTTACTACTTAAGCCAGTATTTTGTCTCAGTTGAAATAAAATATCCTACAATTGAAAAGCATTGTTTAACTTTAATCTTCGCAGTTAAAAATTTAAGACATTATATGTTATCTAATATGTTAACTCTTATCTCAAAAGTTAACCCTTTTCAATATCTGATGACTCAACCAACACTTTCTGGAAGATTAACAAGGTGGGCAATGATATTGCTCCAGTTCAACATAGAATTTGCACCGCTTCATGCTATTAAAGATAAAATTTTGGCAAATCTAATAGCAGGACACCCTATACCAATTGAATCTCCACTTAATGATGATTTGCCGAATGATAAAGTATTAGAAATAAAAAATTCCGACAAACAAAGATGGGAATTCTATTTTTACGGAGTTTCATCTGCTAAAAAAGACAACGACAAACAGACAATTATACCTGGTACAACAGGAGTAATATTAATTTTCATCACTCCAGACAAAGCGATGATGCCATTTTCCCATCCTCTGACCAAGCTGTGCACAAACAATGAAGCTAAAGAAACACTCATAAATGGTTTAGAACTGATGATACAAATAAAAATAAAAGATATCGACATCTACGGAGACTCTCAACTGATTATCAATCAAAACGCAGGAAAATACAAAACTTTGAAACTTTGACTTGAAAAATATTTTTGTTATACTCTAAAATTGCTTCAATAAATTTCAAATGTGACATTTTTCCTAGTTACAAAATGAGACAACTCTCTAGCACACAATTTAGCAAAATTTGCAAAAGAGTTTGTTGTCTAGAAGAAGATGACGTCCAAATTTTTATAAAAGAATGACGAATTCTTTCTCAAATTGACAATCAAAGTTTCAATAAAATTATTGAAGAGACAATAGTGACAGTAATCAACAAAGAAGAGGATGATTGGCGACAACCAATTATTCATTATATGCAAACCGGAAAATTACCTGAAAATAGTTCCCTTGCATCTCAAATTAAACAAAGAGCATTGTCTTTCACTCTAGTAAACAATGTCCTTTACCGAAAATCTTTCTATCAGATGTGGTTAAGATGTTTAAACCAATTAAAAGCTTAAAAAATTTTTAAAAATTTTATTCAAGTTTGTATGGTGCACACCAATCTTGACCAAAAAAGAAGATGAAAATAAAAGGAATGGGATATTATTGGGCGATGATGATGAGTGCTTGTCTTGAAACTACAAAGAAATGTTGAATGTCAAGTACATGGAGTGGTCTTGCATCAACCATCAAATTTATTACACCCAAGAAATTGTATCTTGGTAGTTTGAATGTTGGGTCACACACATAGTGGGCCCTATAGACCCTCCATTGGACATCGATTCGTTTTAGATGCTACAGATTACTTCTCTAAATGGACAGAAGCAGTACTACTCAGAGAAGTCATAGAAAAACAAGTTCTCCATTTCATCAAAACACACAATGTCTACAGATTTAGAATTCTTCAAAGGGTCATATCATACAACGGATTAGCCTTTAAAAATAAAAAACTAAACAACTTTATCAAAAGACACATAATAGACTAGAAGATATTTCATAATTTACTACCCCAAGGCAATGGTTTGGTTGAT
Organism: Phalaenopsis hybrid cultivar; assembly: GCA_002079205.1. Classification (NCBI taxonomy): domain Eukaryota; kingdom Viridiplantae; phylum Streptophyta; class Magnoliopsida; order Asparagales; family Orchidaceae; genus Phalaenopsis; species Phalaenopsis hybrid cultivar. The sequence continues at coordinate 19,442 of JXCR01145816.1, forward strand.
ACTTTTAACAAAACATTAGTCCAAATTTTGAAGAGGACATTGAGTAACTGTCCGAGACAATGACATGAACGATTGATAGAAGCTCTATGGGGCTATCGTACTTCATACCAAACACCGACCCGATCAACACCATTTGCTTTGGTATATGGTTATGAGGTCATGCTTCCACTTGAAATACAAATCCCTTCTCTCACAATTGCAATTACAAACAAGATACATGAAGAACAAAATGCAAAATTATGACTTGAAGAACTTGAAAGATTAGAAGGCAAGCGACACATGCCCAACAAAATTTGGAACTATATCAAGCGAAGATGATACGAACCCATAAAAAATTGGTTTGCCCTAGGTAATTTTAAATTGGGGATTTGGTCTTAGTACTCCAAAGACCTATCCTCGCTCACTGAAAAAAAAGTGGAAAATTGGAACAAATGTGGGAGGGCCTATATGTAGTTGAAAAGACATATTCTGGAGGAACCTATCAGTAGATTGATTGTCAAAAAGAAAGAGTTTTACCCCCAATCAATGGTTAGTATTTGAAAAAATATTACACAACATAAAAATAATAACTCATTTGTAAACTGGGTTAATAATAATAAAATGAATTTGAGGTTCTTTCACTGTTATCTCTTTGAGATTTTCTTCTTACTTATCAAACAGGTGTTTGTGAGCATAAATTCTTAAAAACAAATTGAATGAACCCACAAACAAGTTTTATAGACATTCACATTAATAAAAGGAACTAAAATCAGCTTTGACATGTTTGCATTAACCTTTCACTTGCGGGGAAAATGTCAAACAATAGACAATTTCAACTCACAAAATCAAATCTCCAGTGAAAACCTTGAAACACTACATTCTCTTTTTATGCCTTCCCAGACATACCAAAACTTGACATCTTTGAGTATTAGTATGAGACCTCCTTAAATGGAATATGGCATCTACTCTTGCTCTCTTACTATTAGATGTAAGACCTTCATGACATGGAGTTACAGCTTTCTTATAATTCTTCGTCTGAGATAGGATATAAGTCTTCTAACATTCCATACCAGACAAAAAAATGAACACTTGACATCTTTGAGTTTTGGTATAAGACCTCCTTATATGGAATATGGCGTCTACTCCCTCCCTTACTATTGGATGTAAGACAACCTTCCTGACATGGAGTTATGGCTTTCCTATAGCTCTTCCTCTATGACAAGATATAAGTCTCCTAGCATTCCATCTCAAGACGAACAAACAAACACTTGACATCTTTAAGTTGTAGTATAATACCTCCTTCAATTAAATATGGAATCTTCTCTCACTCTCTAACTATTGGATGTAAGACCTTCCTGAACGAAGTTACGACTTTCCTATAGTTCTTCCTTTGAATAGGATATAGTCTCCTAGCATTCCTTCTCAAGATAGACAAATCGACACTTAACATCTTTGAGTTGTAGTATAAGACCTCCTTAAATGGAATATGACATCTACTCTCTCTCTCTCTTACTATCAGATGTAAGACCTTCCTAATGTAGAGTTATGGCTTTCCAATAGTTCTTCCTTTAGGATAAGATATAAGTCTCCTAGCATTCCATCTCAAGATAGACAAACCGACACTTGACATCTTTTAGTTGTAGTATAAGACCTCCTTAAATGGAATATGACATCTACTCTCTTTCTTACCGTTGGATATAAGACCTTCCTAGCACAGAATTATGACATTCCTTTTGCCTTTTCTTTAAAATAGGATGTAAGAAACATAGTATTCCTCTTCCAACACCGACAATCTACACCTTAGAATTGCAGTTATAACCTACTTAAATGGAATATGACATCTACTATCCTTCTTATAATTAATGTAATGCCTTCCCGATGTGGAGTTATGGCTTTCATTTAATTTCTTTCTTTTGAACAGGATATAGGTCGCATAGCATTCCACCTCCGCTATCGACAATCGACACTTTTGAGGAATGATATAAGACCTCTATCAATGAAAGCCGACATTCACTCTCTCTTTCATTAGAGGATATAAAGCCTTCTTGACAAATAAATGTGGCTTTCTTATAAAATATTTTTCCTTATGACTTCTTCATAAGTCATGATACCCTTCTCCTTAGCAGATCTTAAAAATTGAATGATGAATTACCTGACACGACATAATCATATTCTCCTTTACAAAACTACCGACAAACTTACAATTTCATTGGGTTATCTAGACTGTTTCGACCAATGCCAATATGTGTGGCATACTTATTCACTATTCCACACATATTGGGGGCCCATTTGTTGACCTCACTTTTGTGAGGACCCTAAACTGATACACATGGACAAGACAAGCTTTAAGTTACCCACTTCAACTCAAAGCCCTCATGCACCTATTAAAACATAGTGATGATTATGATCACTAAATTCACCTTGTGAAGAGGGTTTTACTGACATTGACTCCTTTATGAATTCACCTACGGTACCCAAAATTGGGAAAATTTGTATTGACCCCCAATACCCCTTTCTCAAACCACATTAACACCCAAAATGATCAAATCAATAATGACAAACTCTAATTTGGTTAACCCTTGACCTAAATGTCATAAAATTGACTATTTTGTCAACGCTAGGGTCAAATTAGTAAAACTTGACCATTTGGTCAATTCTAACTTAATTTGGTCAGAAGACTAACCATAAGACTCAATTTGTTAAAATTGGTCAAGTTGGTCAATTTTGGTCAAACTGATGAACATTAGTGTAATTGGTATACTCTGGTAAAAATTGTTAACTTTGCTCAACCTTGGTCAAACCGAACCATTTGGTCAACGTAGACACAAAAATAGGTCAAATTGGACCACTTGGTCAACCCTGACACCAAATTGGTCAAACTGGACCATTGGGTCAACCATAGTCCCCATTGGTTAAACTTTGGTCAAAATGGTCAATCTTGAACCCAATGGTCACCACATTGGACTTAGAACTATTTTAAATCTTAAGTTCAATCCATATTGATCCTGACCAATCTTAAACTATAGGTTTTACTTCCTAAACTATTTCATATCTTGGGTCTTACTTAAATTGGACCTAAAACCATTTTAATCCTTCAGTTCTACCTAAATTGAACCTAAATAATACTAAATCTTAAGTCCTACCAACATTGGACTTAAAATGAAATTAAACTTTAGGTTCTACCTACATGGAACCTAAATCTTCCTCAAACCTTAAGTCTTATTTACATTGGACTAAAGTCATCTTAAACCTTAGGTTCTACCTACATTGAACCTAAATCGTCTTCAAACCTTAGGTCCTACCTAAATTGGACTTAAACCATATTAAATTGTAGGTTCTACTTATATTGAACCTAAATAAACTTAAGTCCTACCTACATTAGACTTAAGACAAAGTTAACCTTTAGGTTCTACCTATATTGAAGCTATATCATACTCATACCTTAAGTCCTACTTACGTTGGACTTAAATAATCTTAAACCTTAGGTTCTACCACATTGATCTTAAATCATCTTCAAAACTTAGGTCCTACATAAATTGGACTTAAACCATATTAAACCTTAGGTTTTACTTACATTGAGCCTAAATCATATTAAATGCTACCTATTTTAATTAAAACCATAAATTGAACCTGAACGACTTCAAACATTAGGTCCTACTTAAATTGGATCTAAACCATCTTAAAATTTTAGGTTCACCTACATTGAACCAAAATCATCTTCAAACCATAGGTTCTATCCAAATTGAATCTAAATGACAACAATCTTTTGGTTTTACCAACATGAAACCTAAATCGTAAGAATAATCTATAGTAGAATTAATCAAATTTCTTTAGGTCTAACCGACACCAGACCTAAAATAAATGACATTATGGATGATCTAAATCCAACTCATTAACCCATCAACATAAACACAAATGGCTTAAAATTCACTTTAAAAGTCATTAAATCTTAAACTTGAGCTTAAAAATACAACGAGATTTGAGAAGATACTTTGGAGGATGTAATCCATGGTTGCCAACAAAATATCTTTCAGCCACCTATGGCTAATCAAACAACAAACATATTGACCCAGGATGACAAAACCATGGGATTCAGATCGAGTAATCCCAAACAAAACTAAACAACAAAATGATAAAATTCAATTAATAAATTGGAAACAATCTAACATTTTCCAACCCTTAAAATACGAATAAGACATTAAAACTTAAATTGAACCCTATTGAACAAAGATTATTGAACACAACTTGAACATCTATGTTCAGATCTATGAAGATTTCTTAGACAATGCAATCTGTGGTTGCTAACAAGAATCTTCTGGTTCTGATTTGAACAGCTTTCAGACTAAGTAGATTAAAATATTTTACGACCCCGGGATGACTTATTCGACCAACTAAATAGATAAATTTAAACTTGATTTCATGCTAATCATGTTTTATTTTACATGTTTGTTGGAGACATGAAATAAATTATGCTTTAGATTTAATTTACGTGTTATAGGGTGTGGTAAATCTATTTTCTAGGAAAACATTCTTAAAAGGAAAGGGTAAATCTCAAAACAACAAAAATAAAATGACAACAAAAAAATAAAATGACAATAACAAAATTAACGACAAAAAGAATGACAAAAAAATGACCAAATAATGACATCAAAAAAACAAAATGACAAAACTAAACCTTTAGGATAGAATCAGATTCTAAGAAACCTATTACCCTAGGTTAACACATTGATGTTTCTTTCCTTGATCTTTATATTAAATTTCTTAGAAGTGAGTGTTAATGTTAACCAGGAGTTTTCTTAGACAGTCTAGACTGTCTAAGATGTAATTAACTATAGGACCTTCCTCCTATAGAAGAATGAAGAACTCAAAATAGGTAATATACCTATATCTCTGGTTATTGAGCTATTTATGTGGCTTTCCTTTTTTGAGAATCCATCTTCTCTTTAATGATCACCATAATGAAAATCATCTTGAAATTTCCTTCTTCTACTATTTTCTATTTCTAGCCTTTTTTCTTCTTTCTCCAAATTTCTTATCTGAGGATCCTTCACATGATCCAAAAGAATAAGTCATTTGGAGAATAGGGCAAAAAAATAAATAAAAAGAGTGACAACTTCTTTTGATGACAATAGCAAACCAATGAAACGACCACAAGAATTGGCGGTGGTTAGGACGACACGAGTCCGACGGTCGACAACACACATGCAAGAAAAAATTGGACGAGAAAAAAAAGAGATGGAATGAGAAGTTATTAAAAGCTTTGTGGGCCTACCAAACAATATTCAGAACTCCTACTCAGTGTATGTTGCATGGGTTTGAGGTCATGCTTCTATTGGAGGTTTAGCTACCGTCTCTTATAGTCACCGCCACCAACCAAATTATAGTAGAAGACAACGCCAAGCTCATACTTGCAGAATTGGAAAGTCTTGAAGGGAAACAATTACAAGCATAATAGGATTTCAAACTTTACCAAGCAAAGATGATTTAGGCCCGCGACAAACTAGTCCACCCAAGGATATTCAATGTCGGTGAGCTCGTACTTGTTCTATGAAGAACTATCCTTACACATTGCCAAATAGGTGGAAAGTTTGAACCTACATGGGTGGGACCATTCATGATGGAGAAGGTTTACTCAGGAGGAGCATACTAAATACTGGATTTCTAGGGTGAGAGTCCCATGTTACCGGTCAACGGATTACGCTTGAAGAAATTTTATACAACTTGATGTTCTTTGGGATGAATTTTAAAAGTGATGCTTGTTTTGAGAATAATTATGTGGCCAGTGTTTATAACTAGGTGATACACGAAAATAATGTTTTATTTTAGGTATACATTTTATGTTTATTTTTGGTGATATTTCACTTTAAAGAAGCGTATTTTCATGTTTTTGTTGCAAGTATATCAATTTTAGGCATTTGGAGCAAAATTAACCAAAAGGAGGAACTTTAGGGCCAAAATAACAAATTTTGTGATTCTGGCGCTTGAAGTACCACTTTACAGAGAGCTGGTGCCTAAAGCACCAGACTTGGTGCCTGAAGCGCCATTATATAGAGACTTGGCGCCTGAAGCTCCAGAGCCCAAAAATAGTATTGACTTAAGTAATTTGGTGCCTGAAGCACCAGATTGGTGCCTGAAGTGCCAGAGACGATGCTTGATGAATTAAAGTGGTTCAGATGAATTTTGTGCAAATTTTGAAGGCTCCAAATGTTTCAAATGCCTCATGTAGTGATTCATTGCATCTAGAAAATTCAGAAGGTTCTCTAATGAAAGGATATGTCTGTTGAATCAATGGACATGTCTTTTAAAATTCAAAAGGTTTGATTTTTAGATAGAATTTTAGAGGGAATTTTGAATTCTTTTTGGAGGGAGAGTTGTAAGAGGAGAGGGAAAGCGAGATATTTCTTCTTCATTACACTTCAAAAAGAGAATTAAGAATGCTTGTAAAGAGGGCAAGTGATTAAAGAGAACTTTTAGGGATTTTTTTTTTGGGAAGGATTGTGAGATGAGTTGTGTCTTTTATTTATTTCTTTTATAAAATTATTTTTATATATGAAATCCGTGTTTTGTTGTATCCTTCTCATGAATTCTAAGCAATCTTCTTTATCTTTCTCCCTACTTTAAGATTAAATTTTGTGAAGAATTGATTTTGTTCTATATGGTTTTAAATGTCAAACATTTTTGATGATTTGAACTCCGGTCTTCATTTACTTTTTGATCTGGCCAATTGAAATGTTAAAATGTGTTCAGAATCATATGATCTGAAAGGGCTATGATTTCTACAACTTGGTTGGAGTCATATTCAATTTCATGGGTGCGGATATTATCCATGGGGTTTAGTGCAAAAATATAAGAAAATATACTTTGTTGGATGAAGAACTGGAGGTTCTAAGATGACAGATTAAAATCCCCAATTTGGTCCAGTTGATTGGATACTAAAGCGAGATTGTTAGCCCTTAAGTGAGAGAGAAGTGAGAGCTTTGGATTGAGAGCCGGTATCCTCCCAACTTATCCACAAAATTAGGGACTAAACTTTGGATTAGTCAATGATCTTTATGCACTTGAAAGAGGGTAAAGAATAAGATTGCTACTATTTACCACAATACAATTATATATATATATATATATATA